>JAXCLQ010071513.1:0-11939 GCA_035584115.1 Cedrela odorata
TAACTATAAAAATTCTCATTTCTACCCTTCATGTCTACTACATATTCCAAACTTATGAAAATAAACTTATACATCTATAAAAGAAATCACAAGTGTTACAATATCAGCATAACTCTTCTGTCTACTCTGAGCAATTTTCATTCTTGCTTTTATTTTCTCAATCACATCACATGTTTGTTGAACAATTTCCAGCCCCAGAACTTTCCTTTCTTTGACCTTATCCCAATAAAGCGCCGATCTACACTTCATTCCATATAGTGCTTTATATGGAGCCATGACAATGTAGATTGAAAACTATTTTTATATGCAAACTCTACCAATGGTAGATATTTATCCCAACTACCCTTGAAATCCAATATACATGCCCACAATATATCTTCTAGAATCTGAATAGTTCTCTTCGATTGTTCATCAGTTTATGGGTGAAAGGCAGTATTAAAGTTTAATCTAGTACCTATAGCCATATCTAAACTCTTCCAAAATTTAGAGGTAAGTCATGGATCTGTATCTGACACAATAAAAACAGGCAATCCATGAAAGTCCTGGCCGCATTATAGGGATCTCATTGACTTGACAGATATGTCAATGACAGTCACTTTATCACCAAGTGACTACTCGGGGCCAACATAAGTGAGACGGGTGTTGTTTTCTAATTGCATGTTTTGCAAGAAATAAATAGTTTATAAAGAATAATAAACAGTTTTTAGTTTTATAAACATTCATTGCATATGATTTTATTCATGGAAATGCTCACTAATAGTTTTTTAATTACCTCGGCCAAGGTAACGATCAGAAAAGTATGGCCAGTCCTGTTTGGTTGTTTAAAATTAAATGCAGACCTAAATTCTGACTTATAAATATTTATTGTACATGAAATGTATATATGTATTTTCGAGCATGATATTAATGGAAAATCCCAATATCAAGATTTTGAAATGTATGTACATGTATGTATATATGTATATACTTTATTTACTCACTGAGTATAGTTGTATACTCATCCCTCACAATCACAGATTTCAAGTTAAGAACATTAGTACTAGCAGAGTATAGGGTAGCAATAGAGAGCCTACAACATTACGGGTAGGTTACTTACTTGACTCACATGTGTGAATGTCTCACTAGATGATTGTAAATGGATTTTTGTAATACTTTTGTAAAGTAAAAGAATATATAAAATGTTTATATTTTGTTCAACCTGACTGTAAAATTATTTCCATGATGTTATTTTTATTAAATGATATTTGTTGTAGATAAATTGATCATTGAGATCAATTCTTTGATGGTGATCCCATGGTTGGGGTCTATTGTGTATAAACTATTTTCAAGATAAAATATGTTAACAGGAAAGCCTTACAGACTCCTTTGATATAGAGAATATATCATGAGGGTCTGTGGCAATTGTTACGGGTGAACCCCTAGTTTGGGGCGTGATAAATGAGGAGTAAGAGTACAAGTTTTAAAATATAACATTTCACATTTAATTAAAAATATTCACTTTAAACAATAAAGCATAATGAAATCATTCAATGTATAAAAATTAGTCTGTGGATGTTCAAATAAAAATATCTGGGCTTGCCAAAAAACTATCCCCCGATATACTTATCAGTGCACTGTTGACAAATACCTCAAGATCCACTAACGAGTTATTTCACATTAGTATTTAAAATCATTTATCTCACTTGTTAGCGTTAACTTGAATAAGTGGGTATGGTGCCAAACATCCATTTATTCAGCAATAATCCTCTTGGGAAGCTCACTCGTACTAGTCCATCCCTCAAGGTCTATATAAGAGGGAAGCTCACCCGTAATGGTCCCTCTCTTATATATAAAACAATCTGTGCACAAACGCACTCACACTGAGCACTTGCACCAAACAATCTCAACACATACAATATACAAAGCATTTTCAACATACGAATCATACAACTAGAAAATCACATTCATCCTATATCAACTCATTCTCAGTAACATTTTCATAAACATTTTAAAAGCATTTTATAAATTACTCTTACTCAATGAGATCATGAATCATATTAAAAACATATTTAATTTTCATAAATCAATAAAATAAATTAACATACAAATTTTCCATAAATCAGTAAACCATTTAACATGTAAACTTATTCATTTTGATAACTTTGAAAACAGTCCATCTACTCACACTTGTTTTAAATTAATGATAATAATAAAACTATTCCTTAGTTAGTAAAATAATAAGTTTTGTAAAATAGTTTAAAAGGATGAAAACAAGTAAGATCCCACTCACAGGTTTGCACTTAACCGTTTCCAACTTGTTGCCTCATTGATGGTTGACTGGCTCAACTATCTACAAATATATGTCCTCCTATTAAAATTCATAAACTCACGTATTTGCTATATTAATGAATCAATATATCATATCTATTAATTATCCTCAATAAAAAGTCAGCATATTTTGAACTTCCATTACCTAGTTCAAAAAATCATAATTTTCATCTTACTTATCCTAAGCAATATCTATCTGCGATAAGGGTAACTTCATCTTTTTGCTAGTATCGATAGGTAATGAATTTTAAACCAAATTCTTAATATGTTCATCCCTTATACGTCTAGATTACGTGGCTTTTTACAATATTTCATTTGGATTTCTATATCCACACTTATAATTAATTAAACAAATACTGTTTGAACCAAATTTTGTAACAAGGCAGTAAGCTTCTTTAAATTTTTGAGAATTCGCTCCTCAACAAAAAAATCTAATTTTTTACAATGTTATTCTTTGTTATTTCTAGTTTTCGTATCCTTCTACAGATCCTAGTTCTGATTTCTATGTTCGAGTTATGATTAATTTACCACACACTGCACAGATACGTGATAGTGTTCGATGCTGAATCAAGGCACATATATTTCAAAATTTTCTGCGACTTTGGTCCTACATGAAAAATTCTAATTTTTGAATATATTATTCCCTTAAGTGTATAATTTATAAGGAATTTTACAGCACTAAAAACAAATGTCAAGAACCTTATTTCGTTTTAAGTTTTCTGTCCACTGCTTTGCATATTCGACAAACCAAAACGCAGCACAAAGCAATCACTTCTAAAATCTACAGAGGATGCATTGTTTCTCAAAAAATTCTAAATTTAGGCTAGGTTGCTTATAATTATGTCTAGTTTCTCTAGAAATTTATGATGCATTGATTGGATGTACATAACTTATTTTATGCATCAAATACTAAGCTTAAGTCAGAATTCCCGTAAATCCAAACTACCGTCTTGCTGATTTTTTTTCCATTTTACAAAATTCTCAAATACAACATGAACCCACCACTACAAACACTGCCACACCTATATTACACACTGCCATACACAAATTTAATATTGTCATATAGGTCATAATGGTTCAAGCATAAGAAAATGCCTTGTATAAAATCTGAAAATTGTGCAAGTTCACTTTCCATTAACTCCCACATATTTTACCAAATTCATTAACATAATGTATGTTATGGATACTTAAAAACTCACTCCTTTGTAGCTCTTTTAGTCTTTTTGTTATTATACGAAATCCTTCTTTATTACAAAGAATTCTACAACTTACAACTGACCAATCACTGTAACACCCCAGCCATTACTATAGTAAAATAAACATATTACTGATATTGTCAAACCGCATAATCTTCTCTCAATTATCCACCTTCCCACAGCAAGGAGGTTTTAAATTATCACTTCAAATATTCACCCATATCTTTTTACTATGTCTCTTAAAATAAACAATAAGGCAATAATAATGAATAAATCTACTATTTATCTCACCCAAAGACAGTTTCCTAAACCAAATATTAAATAATACTACTACCATGATATAATATCATTAAAACTACCAGATCATGTTAACCTATTGATTTTCCAATTGCTAAAAATTAATAATGATAATAATAATAATCAAAACAGATGAAAATTCCTAACACATGAGTATATTATATACCAAAAACGAAAATAAAAAATTACCCGAAACTTCAATGCCCAATTTGTAGAGATGTAACTATCTAAAGATCAAAGCTTCCAAATCGCAAAACCCAAATAAATAAACTGAATTCAAACCTTTGTTAGATATTCCCCGGAATGAAACGAAACTCTAGCTGTGCTTCAGCTCCAATCAAATAGAACAAGCCAAATTCTCTACTTTCCCCTTCTCTTCATCTTTGGTTCTTTCCTTTCTCTCCTGTTTATGTAACACCCGTGGTTTCCTTTTTAGAACTCATAATTCTTAAGCAAAGATATAAGGTAAATGTATGAGGATATTTTTGTAAGTTTGAAAAATGTAGTAGACATGAAGGGTAAAAATAGAAATTTTATTGTTAACAAGGTCATTTTTTTGGAATTTTAAATTATTGATTAAAATAAAATTAAGTGGGCTAAGAATATAATTTATATATAGATGTAATTATTGGACCCAATTTAATTAGTTAGGCCTATGCCCAATTAATTATATCTAATCTCAATTATTTAAGCCCAAGCCCAAACCCAAGTTTATATATATGTATATAATAAAGTAAAATAAATAAATAAATGAACAAAATATTAAATTTTGTCTAAAATTTTCGACACAATCCTAACCATCCATTTGCTTTAATCTAAACCATCCATTTGGCACAATTCTAGGCATGTGTTGTAAAATAAATAAGAATGAATATAAAGACTAAATTAATGGAAAATGGGGTGGCAAAAAGATAGCCCTTGGATTTGTTAGATTAATCCAAGCCATCCATGTGTTTTAAGAAATTATAATTAATTAATGATTGATGGAAATTAGATGAAAAATAGGTGGAAAAAGGAGAACCCTTGAATTGATTGAGTTAACCTAAGTTATCCATGTGTTTTAAGCAATTATACTTAAACAAACTTTGATTTTTTCAATTTGGAAAAGGCAAAGGAATGATATGTATGGGTTAAAAGAAAGAAGGGAAGAAAAGAGGAAAGAAAGAACGGAAGAGAAAGAAGAGAGAAAAGAAGGTTAATTGGTAAGTTTCTTTTAATTAGAATTGTATTATTTTGGTGTAGCATGTTTAGTAAATTGTTAAGGTAATTGTAGTAGAATTTATATTATTCATGTTAAATTATGATTAGGAGATTTGAAATAGATATTGTTTTAAATTGTATATGATGTTGTAAATTGGTAGAAATTAGAACATATGTAAGTCATGGGTATAATTGTACTAGAAATTAAAGAGGAGCAAATTCATGTTTTAATGCCTAATTGTAGTGGGAAAATTTGATATGAATAAATTCATGTTAGTAGTGCTAATTGTAGTAGGAAATTAGATATGCCCAAAAATTCATGTTATTAATGTTATTGGGTAATAAGGAAAATTAGAGATGGATAAGACTATATTAGTGATATTAATTTTTTAGTTAGAAAATTAGGAATTTATATTGTATTAATTTGTATATAGTGTTTAAATGAGAAATGGATATTATGTTAATTGGTGAAAAATTGAATGATGAAAAAAAGAATGGAAGTGTAGTAATATATATATGTGTGTATGTGAAAATGGATGTTATTTGAGGATTTGAAATTGGAATTGAATCTTGGTGATTTCGGAAAATCAAATTCTATTCTTAAATTGGTGGAAAATTAAATTCTATTGTTGAACAAGTAGCACTAGGATTATGAATAGAATTTATTCACACTTTTACCCATAGGTGTGGCCACATACATCACATACTTCAAAGATTTTTAAGGTTTATCAGAAAAACAATCAAATGCACATGACACAAAGGAATGGGTAACACTAGGATAAAATAATACTTTTGCTTCCTTAATAAAAAGAGTCAATGTACTTGTCGCCACTTTGTTTGATGCTTGTGCATCCTGTTTGGTAAGAGCATACACATGTCCCTGTACCTTCTGCTTCTTGTTTTGGTTTTCTACTCCACTATCTCTAATATCCACCCGCCTATTTGGATAGTCTTTGATTGTATGCCCTTTCTTCTCGCAACCAAAGCAAGCTCCTGACACCCAATAGCAAATTCCAAGATGGAATTTCCCACAAAATTCACAGGGAGTATGCATCCTCTGTGTTGCTTGTCTGTTATTACCCATATCTCTAAAATTAACTCCTCTCATAACAGGTTTACCTCCATTATCTCGCTGAAATAGAGGTTTTTGTGTTCTGTTAGTACTACCCCATCGCCTCACATCTCCTTTCTTCCTAATGTACTGTTCCTGAGCTTTTTGAGATTTTGCCAAATCCCTTTTTACAATAATTACTTTGAAATATCCGCAATTTTTTTTGTAGAACTCATAATTATTAAGTAATGATATAAATTAAATGTATAAGAGTATTTTTGTAAGTTTGAAAAATATAGTAGACATGAAGGGTAGAAATGAAAATTTTATTGTTAATAAGGCCATTTTTGAAATTTTAGATTATGAATTAAAATAAAATTAAATAGGCTGAGAATATAATATATATATATATATTATATTTGGAATTTGATAATGTGGATGTTGTCGAAAAATGAGTTGGTGGAAAACGGCATCATTTGACGAATTCGAAAATTTTCTGCCAAATACGTGTTTTCCTGAAAATTGTATATGTATAGGAATAGGTATATATGAAATAATAGAATGAAGTGAATATGATGATAAATGTATGTTAGGAATTCATAAAGTGCCGAGTTCGGAAAATATGAATGTCATAGGAATGTAGCGACGAGTATAAATGTGTGACTAAAATAGATTGTGTTAATTTCTTTTTAGGTACGCAACATTAATATAAGAACATACTCGGGAAGAGCGAGAACAAAAGTAAGTAGAACGTGCATACATTTTTTATGTTTTGAAATTATGTGATATCCGATATTATAATAAAAATGTGATTTTAACATATTGGTACACCGATATAGTTTTATGAAATGAAAGTTGAAAAGTGTAAATTTAACTGTTATACACTGATATCGCATTTACAAAATAAATATGAAATGTTGTCGATGTGTGAAATGTTTGAATAAGAATGTATTTTTATGGCTAGTCATTAGTTATTCTATTCTGACCTAGTCGAGTCTCGTGTTAAATGTGAGGGTTGCGGACTAGTAAGAATTCTGTTTAATGCATTGCATGCGTTTCTGTTATATGGGCATAAGAATGATCGCTACATGCAGAACACATAATTACTTTCTAAAATTGGGTCACCGTGGGTGCAGATGACACTAACTAGCTAAGCCGTTTTGAATGTATTCATATTATGAATAAATTCTATGTGATTTGGAAAAGTTTGAAAATACTTTGATTGTTTAAACCTTTATATTCTGTATTACATCGTCATTAAAAACATATATGATTTGCTTACTAAGATTATGTTTCACTCTTTATTGAAAATTTTATTTTTCAGATAATATCATATAAAGATGACCAAATACGCAAGCGAGGGTACTAGGCGTATTTGAAGTTTTTTGATATATGTAATTGTAGGGTTGCTAAATATTATATATAGACTTGTATGCATAAGAACTTTTGTGAATTGAACTATGTAGAATTTGTGTAATAAAAATAATACATTGTATATTAAATGTGAGATTGATATATGAGGTTAAATGTATGGGAAAGGGGTGTGACAGTTTATCTCCTTCCTCTCTTGATTTTTTTTTCCTTTTCAATTGTCTTTCCACGTACACATCTTCCCCTTTCAGCTTGGTTTCCCATCTTCCTCATTCTTTTGCCAAAAAATCCTCTCTCTCTCGAATTCATCTTCACGGTTTCTTTGCTCTCTTCCCATGCCTTTCTATTCCTTTCTTTCGGTAAATCATTCCCTTTTCAACTCTCATAGTTTCTTTTAGCAAGCTCTTTTCTTCCCTCTCTTCTTCATTTTCTCCATTCTTCTCCCTTATTCTCTCCTATTATTGGCCAAACAAACTCCCTTCCTCTTTCTACGTTTTTCTCCCTTCTTCTACCTCTTTTTAGAACTTGTTGACCTTATTATTTAAGAACACAAAATGCTAAAATAAAATAAAACATTTATTTGATTTATTTATAACACATGGTTGCCATATAGTCTAATTTTACATGAATTTTTTTTCTCTAAACCCCATTTGTCATTTCTAAATGCACCCTTGGCTTAAAATTGGGCTTAATTTTACATTTAAATATGAGCTTGAATTTGGGTTAATTTAGAATTTAAATTTGGACTAAATTTTATTTTTATTTATTATTATTATTATTATATTTAAATTTCCTACAACACCAACATTTAATAAAATTAATGCCTTATCAATTTAATAAAATCTTGAAACATCAATATTAATCATATACTTAGATATATTTTACATTTTATGTCTCAATTTCGAGTTCTACACAAACACACCAACCTATAGTTACTATAATAGGAATCAATTCATTATTACTCTTAATAACTATTGTAATACTTATTTCTTTGGAAAAACCTGGATTGGACTTACCCAAAAGTTATAAGAAATATGATAAATAATTTTAGCAGCTAACAATTAATGTACTTTAGATCTTACCACCTATTTCATGTTACAGTCTAACCTATTTGTGTCCCTTGGACATGCCTAGCATTTTCTTCAAAAGAGATTGGAAGCATACAACCTATTGGATTAATGCCTTTGATATCAGCAATAACTCATGTTATCGAGCTTGTGAACAAATTGCTGAAATCCTCCTCCTCGAGCTTGTGAACTTCTTCAGTCAGAATCTTCTTGTGATAAACTCTAATTACTTTTTTGGTGCTCCAATGATTCCTAAAAGACAAAAAAAGAATTAGGGTGTCAGAAATTCGTGAAAAGCCTTTGTTGCCTATGTCAGTAAAGTGTTTACTTTTGAATGGAAAGGTTGTTTATAAATTTTTGGGGAAGAAATGGAGATAATGTAGGTACTAATTCTGCTTTTTCCTTTTCTGGATGCTTTTTGATAGAGTAACAATCTATTTTTCAAAAGGATTTTGGATGCTTTCCCTTCTATTTTAACCTTTATTTATAGGTTTCTGACTTATTCTTTTTTTATTTGGAAAAGTCAAAAACCCATAAATATTATTTCCTTATTATAAATGGTATAATAACGAAGTCCTTTTTGTAGTCTATTTAGATTCAAATTATTTTCTTATTATAAATGGTATAAGAGTTAAAGAAGTTCTTATTCTAACAATACTCTTATTATTTACCTTTTATAGAATTCTATTAAGTCTTACCTTATCCTTTTGAAGTTAGGTTAAGATTCTAGCTAATAAAAAGTCTTATTAGAACTTTAATTTACCTAAAAAAACTTTAATGAATCAAGACTTCTTTTAATGCGACCAGAGGATAGTTTGCTTTGTTTGCGGTCATTTGCTAAGGAGAATAGTTTGCTTTATTATCTGAGGACAATTTGAATTGTCCTTGGTCCTCAGGTCTTTTAATGGATATATTTATTATGCAAGAAAGAATTTTTGAGGACATCTTGACTTCTAAAAATACTAAACTGACCTGAAGTGATTTTATTACTAGACTATCGAGGAAGACTTCTAATGTTTACTAAGCGAAATTTCATGTTGACGTGGATCATTTCAATATGGAAATGACGTGGTTAATGGGGACTATCATGACCCAACATGAAGTAACAATTTGAGCTTTAGTTTAGGTAATTTTTCAACTAATGTGATGATCATTTTCTCATAAGTAGAGAGTGGTTCCATTCTTGCCCCTCATTTAGTTGTATCTATAAGAAAAGCTAAAACAAGCAAGGTATTCCCTCAGATAGTATTAACAACATAAAAAGATAACCAAAGTGAGTTAAACAATTCTTTATAGATTATTTCAATGTTTAAAATCAGATGAATCATCTGTTAGGTTTCTGGACACACATAAGCAATGAAAATTTAAAAATTTAATCATGATGGAAACCTTTAAATTATATCTATTGCATGACACACAACCCATAAAATTTTCAAAAATAAATTAACAAGTGTAGAGTGATAACAAGGAGTAGAAAATTACCTTGAGTAATTGTTTAACTCGGTTTCCACTCCACCTTTGTTGATCTTGGTTTCTTTGAAATGTTTGAAGTGTCACCTACTCTATATCAATCCACACCAATAAACTAGCACCTTGTATGTCTTCTTCAAATGGTGTGATTTTAACACTTGAAATCACTATAGCTCGCCAAGAAAGAGAACCCCCCTTTTTCTTTTTCCTTTTTTCAATCATTGTGTTTTTTTTAATATTATTTCTCTTTAACTTTATGTAAAAGCCAAAAATATATATATATATATATCTCCTTCTCTTGTGATAATTCTTATCATTTTTATTTTCTTAAAATAATAACTTTATCACTTTTTCTTTTAAACAAAAATTTAAAATTTACAAGAAAACAGATAATAATAAAAAATTTATTTTAAATAAAAATAATAATTTGTAGATAATTATCAAAATAATGTTACTAAAAATATATTTAAAAAATTCAAACAATTTGAATTTTAAATATTTTAAGACATTATCTTTTAAGACAAATTATTGTCTTAATTTAAGATAAGTGTATTATCCAATTAAGACAACACTTTATTTTAAAATATTTTATTTTATTTTAAAACATCTAATGTTTTAACATTGCACCATACAATAAAAACAGAATTTATAGTGAGCTTTTTTATAAGATATCAGATGATTTTAATGTAAATACTAGCTTGCCATCTAAGACCGCTAATGTCACGCCCCGACTTTAGGATCCACCTGTGACAATCGCCACAGACCTCATGACACACTCTTTATACTCAGAATGTATCACAAGAGCCTGTAAGACTAACATGTAATTTACAAACTCCTAAAAACAGTTTATTAATAAACCTCCCCATCCATGGGATTATCAAAGAATTGATCTATATGATCAATTCATCTACAACAAATATCAATTGTTTGAAATAACTTTATGTAAATCATTTTACAGTCAGGTTGAATAAAATATAAACCTTTACATCATCTTTTAATTTACAAAAGTATTACAAAAATCCATTTATATTTATCCAGTGGGACAATCACACATGTGAGTCAAGTAACCTACCTGAAGCGTTGTAGGCTTTCTATTGCTACCCCAAACTCTGCGAGTACTAATGCTCTTAACCTAAAATTTTTAATTGTGAGGGATGAGTATACAACTATACTCAATGAGTAAATATATACATATATAGATATACATACGTGCACACACATTTCCAAGATCTCAGATATTGGGATTTTCTATTATTAACATGCTCAAAATATATATATATATATATATACACACACACACAAACACACAACTCATGAATAATAAATGATTAAAATCAACATTAAAGTCTGCACTTATTTTTAAACATCCAAACTGGGATTGCCATACTATTTCGACTGCTGCCCTGGCTGTGGTAACGTCAAAATCCATCAGTGAGTTTGTTATGCATAAAATCATATGCAATGCAATCTTATAAAATAACATTTCATTTCTTTCTTGCGAAATATGCACTTATAAAACACTACCCTCTCACTTATGTTGGCACCGAGTAGTCACTTCGTGATAAAGTGACTGTCCTTGTTATATCGGTCAAATTACAATATCCCTATTAAGCCGCCAAAACTTTCTATAGAGTCTCTACATCAGCACACACGTGCTTGGCACACAGTAGGCTTACCATGGCTTAACCTCCCTTACATAGCCCCACTGCAGCCTACTTACCTATGCGGCCTCTCTAGGTCCGTTCATAGGCTACCTTTCTATATATACACTAAATAAACAAGTCTTAAGGACATACAACTGGCCCACTGGCCGTAGAATAATATCTGGCCTTATCGGCCTCATCACCATATACAATCATTTACAATCTCAGTGTGCGATCTTTCTTCTTAACAAACAATACCAGAGCACCCCAAGGTGAAATACTAGGGCGTACAAAACCCTTATCTAACAATTCCTGTAGTTGACTCTTTAATTCCTTT
>JAXCLQ010071516.1:0-11928 GCA_035584115.1 Cedrela odorata
ACTGATCGATCCTCTAGGGAGTCTATTCCGCAGATTGAAGTGTTCATCTAGACCCCCCCAGCAGCGGTTGTGCGCCCAGAAATCCATTCCGTGCGTCGCACTTCCGCTGCACTCCAAAACAGAGCATGCGTTTTTCAGTTCTGTTCAAGTAGAGTGCCAAATAGGGTGTATTACAAGCGAAACGCATGAGTGTAGACTGTAGAAATTTCTGTGCAGGGTACGGTAAAATGGGGATTCCGGGAGTTCTAGACCTCAGATTAACAAATCATAAAGTGTTACAGAAACTAGACACATAGGGATATGACTACCAAAAATCAGGTCAAGAGGTTGAGTGAGCCAGTATAGTTTAATGTTACAACTGAGCCATTTTATTGACAGTTTATAACTGATTACGCTGAGCAGGGTGGCGAAAAATGGCTATAACTTGGGCATTTGGTCTCAAAATATGAATCCGCAAGAATCGGTAGAAATTAGACACGTAATAAAATGTGTCTTAGGAAGCTTAGAATAACTTACCTTACTTGTTTAAATGTACCGCGACTTTGAAATTTATCGAGATATAGAATGTATTGTGCGGGTGACCATGGTGGGCAAGTTCGGTTTAGTCTTGTGTGGGGATGGTCAAGTTTCATGCATAGCATATTTATGTATCTGTTTAGTTATAAAATAAAGGATGAATCTAATACATTAATATATATATTGTAGATCGTCAGGCCGACTGTCTGCCGACGCCGCAGTAGTGCGAGTTCATCACAGTTATTACGATGAGTGGGTGCTGGTTTGTGTTTCTATGTATATTTACACCTAAAGTAATTATGTTATATGATAATAAATAGTAGTGATATGTGATGATTTACTTGTGTTTATATATAGGACATAGAGGCAAGTATGTATAGGGGATCATTATTGAAGTTATGCTTGAATTTGATTATATCTGATTTGTTATGTGCAAAATGGTGCCAAAAAGAATGAGGTTATTATGTATTTGACAGGAAAATAGCTGCAAGTGATGATTGTTACCTATATGTGTGTATATATATATATATATACATGAACCTATGATGTGATGATGCGAAATGAGGTTGTGATGTATGATGACTGTGTTGTGACAGGGGGACGGCGATACGTAATGCCCCAAGGCACCAGTGTATTCATTTGGGAGTTTGAGGTGACGACAATACATAACACCCTTAAACACCGGCATATTATGAAATGATGTCAAATGCCTGATATATGTGGTGATGTGAAATGCTCCTTTGCGTGTATAGATTGTTATATGATAATATGTATTTAATGTTAACCTATGAATGTAAATTTAAAAATGAGATATGATCTAGTGTGTACACTCACTCACTGAGTCAAGTAGGACTCACCCCCTCTCCTATTTTAGTTTTTGCAAGATCTGATAACCTGGTGAGTAGATTGGACGATTTGAAGACACGATGATAAAGAAGAGTCATTAGTCTCAATTACCACTGTGTCGGGTCCATTTCACATAAAGAATGGTAGTGTTATTTTGCATGTCACATATTGTATATCATGTGTTGTTGATAGAGTATGTAATTAAATTGCCATGTGTAGCAGCTAGTGGTATTTTGTGATATAGAAGGTATTTGAGATTGTATATTTGTATATATGTATTAGCTGTAGCGGCATGATGCCATATTATGTTTATATATTGATATTGATGTGAGTTTGTATAAGAATATATGTGAACAGGATTTGGTAAAACTTAGGGTGATAAGACAGACCTGTCACTTGCCGATAACACCTCGAAATGGAGATGTTATAGAGAAAGCTTTGGATTAGCTTAGTGAAGCTAACACCTACAGCAAGGAAATCCCAAAGGAAGCCAGGACCATTATCGCAAAACTGACGTGTGGATATACTTAGAGGCAAGTGAGGAGATTGGCTTGCTGTTTCGGACTACAAATAAAGAAGTATGATTTCTTAACTTTATATTTATGTTTAAAATTATTTTAAATCCCAAAACATGCATATGCACGTGTCTAGATCTAGTAGGGAGCCTTTCTGCATGACTGTGAGACAATCATGGTTTTCCCTGTGGCGGTCGTGCACTCGGGAACCAATCCCTTGCGTCACTTTTTCGCTACGTGTGTGAAACAGAACATGGTTTTTTGTGTTTCTAGAGGTTTTGCCTTCAAGTGGTATCAGAGCCATATTACATGTGTATGTATGTAAGTTTTAGAAAATATGTGTTGGGATGTTAATTTGTGTTTATATTGATGTTTTTGAGGCTTGGAAAATGATTATGTTTTAAATTGATCGAATGAGTTATATTGATGAAATTATCAAAAATTGTTTTGTGATAATTTTATGATCAAAGCATGATAGTATATGTTGTTAATATGACTAATAACAGTTATCATGTTTAAGAAAATGAATGAAGTTATTTTGATTTGATTTAAGTGCGTTTTGGAAACACTGAAAGTCATAAAATTTGGCAAGCCCAGATTGATACTCAGCAAAAAAAAAGAGGATTGATATACTTGAGACACATAGTATTTTCTCCGTAGTTTTTGAAGAATGGATCTATACCCTGAAAGGGTGTATTATTTTGTCCCTAAAAAAAATTGAATAGTAAATTTTTGTTCTTATATAATCTCCAAATATCATAATATTTCATTTGCTACAACTTACATAAACACTATTTTAAATTGTAAATTTTCTATTAATGAAAATTTAATTTGTTGAAATTAAAATTTTTCTGCCTTGAAATTGTTTTAATTGAACAAAAAAACAAAATAATACTTTGAATTAAATTTGAATTGAACGGAGATTCTAATAAATTTTGATTCAACTAAGAATTAATAAAATTCTAGTGGAAGTACACATATGAACATAAATCGACAAATTGATATTGTATCAATTAATGTATCTCTTCAATAAATTAATTTGTTAATTTATTAAATTGATTCGATCAATATGTAATGTGTAGAATTTGAAATTAATATCATTGGATGATATAGTTAAACAGAACAATGAGCTCACATGCTCTGTTTCCGTGAGCAGCGAAAGTGTGACCCACAAGAGAAACTTCCGGGCACGCAACCGCCGCAGGAGAGCCATGGCTATCTTCATGAACTTGCGGAATAGGCTCCCAATCGATCTTGACATGCACACATGTATGTTTCATATTTCAAAAACATGCTCTGTTCACATATTCAAAAACAAAGATAAGACTCACCTTTGGCTTTGCAATCCGGGACAATAACAAATTTGCTCCCTTAGGTGATCCATACGTCGATGTGATGAAGTCGATTTCGGCTTGTTTGGGATTTGCAAGCTATCGTTTAAACTTCAACAAGCTCACCAAGCTTTCTCTCTCTACGGCTTGCCCTTTTCTCTCTTCTGTTCAAGCTTCGGTTCATAGCCCAAGTTTGCTTCCCTCTTCTGTCTTTGCATTGGTTCACAACCAAGCTCTCCTAAGCTTGCTTCCTCAAGCAGCTTTCGATTTGAAGGGGAAGAAGAAGCTTTTTCATTTTTTCATAACAGAGAAGAAAAACGAGAAATAGAGAAGTGTTAAAACCTTCCTTTTTTTTTTATAACGTATTCTATATATATATATATATATATGTAAAAACTTAACCCTTAAGCCTTTGAGTTTATCAATCACTGATGCCATCTACATATAAACAACCGACTTGCATCTTCAAAATATCACAAAGAAATTAATGCAAGAAGATGAGTCATGGCTTTTTAGGTTGGCAGTGTGCATTCATAATCAAATATATACATTACATTAATACACGCATATATATATATATATATATATATTAATACATTAATACATTATTAATATAATATATATACATTATTGAAATTAACATATATATATGTATCATAATGAGAGAGAGAGAGAGAGAGAGAGAGAGAGAGATAATTACATATATATATACACATTGCTTTAATATATATATATACATATATATACATTTCTATATATACACATATATAAATAAATATCTTACATATATATATCATTACTTTAATAATATATATATATATATATCAATAATATTATTTAGATATTTATTATTATATTAATATAATTAATAATTATATTTTTATGATTACTTTAATCATGTTAAAATATAATAATAATATATTAATGTTTTTGCATTCGCAAATCATACTTACAGTATCCCAAAATTAAACTGAAATATTTTTCACGTATACATGTGCTAAAGCGTCAAAACCGAAAAAAATATTCTTTACAATAAAGAATTAAATTGCTACCCAATCAATATCTGTACAACATCATTATCTAATTAATGATTATTGCATAGTAGCAATAGACATCATCATTAAGTAACCGGCTATGTATGTGACCCCCTGAGTTTATTATGAACTGGACATGGGCGGACACGAACTCCTTTGTATCTCTTTGGTATAACTCTTTGTAACTAAAGTTTCCAATGATCATGCGCAACCTCTAATAAGATGCCACAACCCCCAGATACTAATAAATCTATATAGTTGTACGTACATGTAGTAAAGCCCCTCTACTGTTGACTCTCGATCGAGTTCAGGTTATGGAATCGTCAAATCCCTAACTCAATCATAGGAACAGGGTCTCGAATCATATATAAGAATCATGTATCCAAAAACACCTTTCTAAAAATATGTACTCTAGCCAGAGATTTCATTTCCCATGTATTACATCTTTGCTTAAGATCTCAAGCTCTAATATCTGAGCCAGTAGATTCTGTCTTGGTCATTACCTGTCCTTTTACACGTAAACACATTGGCAGCAAGCTTCTTTCACTAGGTATGACTAGCCCGGTGCGATATACACAAGTAAACGATATGCCTCAATTCAAAGGGCAACCGTGACACCTCAGGTTAAAGAACTAGTGGTACACTAGTACGGTTGTGTGACGTATCATTGACTATAGAGAATCACCTATATAATTTGTTAAGTTTGATTACGTTCAATAACACGTACTCTAACGTATTACTCATGTTTATGCTCTTGTGACGTGAGATTCGTCACCCAACTATTAGTATCAAATACTAATCCTTGGCAGCATCAAACATGCTAGTCATGCAATATTATACTCTCATATGACAATACCTCAACCGAGAACTAATTCAGATGTATTTAGATCAGACTTTGTACTCATATCTACAACTCCTTGCAGATAGAGTCCTGACGTCATAATACATCATGGGATCTCATTCTGCATTTTATAAATAATATCTATATATATATATATATACGCAGCTGTATATGCAAAATAATATAAATGTCATTTTATTAATTTTAAACTAATTTACAATAAATTACAAAGATATATATGCATAAGGATGATATCCCTAAACCGTATGACACGATTGGTTCTAGGGCATATCTCCAACAATAGTTTTTAAATTCCATTATTGAACAATAATAAATATATACATATTGATGTGTATATTAAATGAGACCAAAATGAAAATCTCCCTCCTTTAGTATTAGGTTCAATCCTTCCAATATAGTCAATAGGTTATAGGCATCTTAAATAGGGTAACCCAATATCTGTTAGGTAAGAGCCCTCATAGGGTGTCATAGTCTATTTGACCTATTTCTTGATAAGGGGTCTTTGGCTTCCTATATCTGTTAGGTGAGGGGTTTGATTTCATTCCTATTTAAGAAAAGGCTTTAGGTCTAGCCTAATTAATTTAAAGCACTAATATATATTAGGTGAGGTGTCTTTTCTTAGAAGAAGATTGATCATATATTGTAAAGAGTTACAAACAGAAATGAGTTTCTGACTCATTGGGCTTACTTAACCAATATCTATTAGGTAAGGTTTTGTGAGTTTGATGAGAATATGATCACTCATAAAAACTTATAATTTGATTATAGTTTTCTCATTGAGAGAATATGAGATATAATTGAAGTAGTAAAAGCACTATTTGGTTTAAAGTCCATAACTAAATAGTTTGATATATACTTATAATAAATTCTGATGTATTTTCATTTTCTGTAGATCTCTTTTCTAGTAGAAGAATAATGAGTAACCCCTTTCTCAAAATCCTAGACACCAATGACTTATTGGACCTAACTTTAAGGTTTGGTATCGAAATCTAAGAATTGTTATAGATTCTGAAAGAATTGGCTATGTCCTTCAAGAGCCTATGCCCAAGCCCCTTTTAGAGGAGAAGAAGACTTTTTAGAAATGGAAGGACGATAATCTCAAAGCAAGATTGTATATGTTGGCGTCTATAAGTGATGACTTGCAGACTTAGCATAAAGACATGAATGATACCTCAACGATCTATCTGTCTTTAATAGATTTGTTTGGGGAGAGTTCTAGTTACAGGAGGTGTGAGTTGTCCACTACTTTGTTTAGAATGAAGCTTAATTTATGAGTGCCTCAGGAGTCTCATCTTATGAAGATGATAAACCCTATAGGTCAGCTGGCCTTTTTGGAGATTTCTATGGAATTCGAATTACAGACGGATTTGATCATTCAGCCACTCCTGTTTAGCTTTGACTAGTTTGTTACCAATTATCATATGAACAAACTGTCACATACTCTTCCTGAACTTATGAATGAAATTGTTTCATTTCATAAGAGAGTTTCTAAGGGTAAAAGGAATGAAACTGTTCTTGCTGCGGTGTTTTATGGTAAGACATCGAGGAGTAAAGGTAAGAAGTCCTTCGAGGTTAGACCCAAAGGAGGATTCTTTAAGAAGATGAAAGAAAAAGGCAAACGAGTTGCCAGTAACCAAGCCAATAATGAGTGTCATCATTGTAAGAAGCTCGAATATTGGAAAAAGAATTGTCCTCCTCACATGGAGAGCTTGAGATAGAGGAAGGCTCAAGGTATGCTTTCTTATCATGTTAGAGAAACTGAATTAAGTGTTAGTTCATATTCTAATAGCTGGATAATTGATTCAGCTGCCACTTTTCATATTTATATATCGTCACAGAACCTTCACAGTAAGCAGTTACTAGAGGAAGGTGCAGTGACACTAAAGATGGCAAATGGAGTAGTAGTTGCTACCACTTGCTCAGGGACTTGCAGAATTGCTTTGCTTGCGAGTCATGTTTTTGTAATGTACAAAACTATATATTTTAATACTACCAATAGAAATATTTTTTCTATACATCAGTTGTGTAAATAAGGTTACACTTTTATGTTTGATAAATATAAATAGTGTACTATTTTTAGAAATAAATTGATTGGCAATGGCTTGAATGTAAATGGTTTATATGTTCTTGAGACAAATGAAATTAACATAATTAATATTATTAATAAGAAAAGATCTAGAAATGAATTTAATTCAAAACTTATATGGCATCATAGATTAGATCATATTGGAGATAAGAGGAATATGAAGATGGATAGTGATGGACTGATAGGTCCATTAAGTTCTGATCCCTACCCAATTTGTGAATTCTATCTTCAAGGTAAGATGACTAAATCGCCCTTTGTTAGACAAGGGAATAGAGCCAGTGAAGTTCTTAAATTGATACATACTGATGTATGTCGTCCATTTAGTGAAATGACTAGAGAAGGTTTCTCATACTTCATAACCTTTACCAATGATTACTCACTGTATGGTTATGTATACTTATTGAAGTACAAATCTGAATCTTTTGAAAAGTTCAAAGAGTTCAAAGCTGAAGTAGAGAAACAAACAGGAAAGAGTATTAAGATTCTACGTTCTGATCATGGAGGTGAATACTTAAATATTGAATTTCTAGAATTTCTTAAAATTAATGGTATACTTTCTCAGCTTAGACCTCCTTATACATCGCAACATAATGGTGAATCTGAGAGGAAGAATCGTACTTTATTAGATATGGTATGATCTATGCTGAGTTTCACAGTCTTACCTATATATCTTTGAGGATATGCCCTAAATATCGCAATTCACATCTTGAACAGGACTCTATCCAAAGCAATTCCCAATACACCATATGAGATATGGCATGGGAAGTTTCTAAGCTTCAATTATATGAAGTCTTAGGGATGTTTAGCTTATGGTAAAATAGTTAACACTAGGAAGTTGGATGCTAAGTCTGAGAAATATTAATTCATTAGATATCCTAAAAAGAGTTTAGGATATTATTTCTACTTTCATACTAATCAAAGAATTTTGATCAGTAGACATGCAATGTTTTTTGAGAATCAGTTCATAGAGGACGGTGGTGTAGGTAGAAAGATTGAGCTTTCAGAGGAATCTAGAAAGCTTGATGATGATCAACCTAAGATGGATGAGCCTGTTGATGCAGATGAACCAATTCATATTGATGAACCAGTTAGATCTGATTCTCAGTCTTCTGCATACAAAACTCTTCGTAGATCCACTAGGATATCATGCCCTCCATGGAGATATTATTTCCTTTTTGAAAATGATTTTAAATCATTTATGATAGGAGAAGATATACAGAGGGAAGATCTTAGAACCTATGAAAATGTGATAGTAGATATCGATTTTGGAAGATGGCTTGAAGCCATGAAATTTGAAATGGAATCCATGTATACTAATCAGGGATAGTCAATAATTGATCTACCAGAAGGAATTACTCTTATCTATTGTAAATGGGTTTACAAATAAAAATTTGGCAAAGATGGAAAAGTAGAGACTTTTAAAACTAAGTTGGTAGCAAAGGGTTACAATTAGAAATGAGAAGTTGATTTTGATGAAACTTTTTCGCCTGTAGCCTTACTAAAGTCCATTCGTATAATACTTACTATTGCAGCTTATTATGACTATGAGATATGGCAGATAGATGTAAAGACAGCCTTCTTTAATGGTTTAATTGAAGAGACCATATACATGCAATAGTCCATTAGGTTTATTGCATCAGATGATAGTCATAAGGTATATAAATTGCATAGATTCATTTATCGATTAAAGCAAGCTTCTAGAAGTTGGAACATACGATTCGGTGATGCAGTTAAATCGTTTGGTTTCATCAAGAATATTGATAAACCATGTGTCTATAGAAAAGAGAATAACAATGCCATCACACTCTTTGTATTATATGTGGATGACATACTACTCATAAGAAACGATGTGGGCATGTTATCTGAGGTGAAATTGTGGTTATCTAATGTTTTCTCCATGAAAAATCTGGGAGAAGCGACTTTCATTTTTAGTATTCGAATCTATAGAGATAGAGCGAAATGAATGATAGGTCTTTCCTAGAGTCTATAAATAGATAAAGTACTAAAAATGTTCAGTGTGGATAACTCTAAGAATGGTTTCTTACCCTGCAGTCGTAGTGTCCATCTCTCTCAAGAAATAGGACCTAAGATTGAAACTGGGAGAGAGTGTATGTAGAAGATTCCTTATGCTTCGACAATAAGTAGTCTTATGTACGCCATGCTATGTATTAGACTTGATATATCGTATGTTGTGAGTATTATGAGTTGATATCAAGCTAATCCAAGATAAGAACATTGGACTATAGTTAAACAGATCTTAAAGTACTTGAGAAGAACTCAGGATTTAGTTTTGACTTATGGGGGTGGAGAGTTGAAACTTGAGGGTTACACTGATTTTGATTTCCAATCAGATTTAGATGATAGAAAGTCTATTTCTGCATTTGTCTTCACATGTAATAGAGGTGCATTCTATTAGAAGAGTTCTAAATAAATTACCACAACTGACTCCACTACAGAAGCTGAGTATGTCACTCTTCTAAAGCTGCGAAAGAGGCTATCTGGATCCGTAAGCTTATTACAAAACTCGAAGTCGTTCCTTCCATAATTGACCTAGTAACTTTATACTATGACAATAATTGAGCTATAGCTCAGGTAAAGGAACCGAGGTCTCACCAAAAGTTTAAAAATATTCAGAGGAAATACCACTTGATCAAAGAGTTTATATTAGGTAAATAGATACTTGTGCAGAAAACACTGTTCGCGGATACGTGGCAGACTTACTAACTAAACAGATGACACAGCAGCAACTAGATCACCACTTAGAGAGAATGGTATTGGATAACATGGTGATTAACTTTAGTGCAAGTGATAATTTGTTAGAGATATGCCCTATGTAACACTCGTAATTATTAAGCAATGATATAAGATAAATATATGAGAGTATTTTTGTAAGTTCAGAAAATGTAGTAGACATGAAGGGTAGAAATGAGAATTTTATTGTTAACAAGGTCATTTTTTAAATTTTAGATTATGGATTAAAATAAAAATTAAGTGGGCTAAGAATATATATATATATATATATGTATTGGGCTTAATTTAATTAGTTAGGCCTAAACCCTATTAGTAAGTCGAAGCCCAATTGGTTATGTTTAAGCCTAATTATCCAAACCCAAGCCTAAGCCCAAGCCCAAGTATATATATATGTGTGTGTGTATAATAGAGTAAAATAAATAAATAAATGAATAAATATTAAGTTTTTGGCCAAAATTCTCTATACAATCCTAACCATCCATTTTCTTTAATCTAAACCCTCTACTTGTCATAATTCTAAGCATGTTTTGTGAAAGGATAAACATGTTAGCTTTTAATATTTCATAATTGGTTGAATGAATCCTAGCCCTTCATGTGTTAATGAATTAAAATGTTAGCTTTTAATATTTCAAAATTGAAATCAAAGGAGACATTTACGTGAGAGAAGATAAGGCAATTAGAGAAGGGAAGAAAAGAGAAAAGAAAGAAAAAGAAGAGAGAAACGAAGGAAAAAAAATTGGTAAGTTTATTTTAATTAGTGTTTTATTATTTTAGTGTAGTAAATTTAAGGAATTATTAATGCTTGATTGAAGTAGGATTTATATTATTCATGTTAAATTATGATTAGGAGATTTAAAATGAATATTGTTTTAAGTTGTCTATGATGTTGAAAATTATATTATTAGAATTTATATTATTAGCTTTAAGTTGTAATTTAGGAAATCAAGTATAAATAATATTTCATATGTATATAAGATGAGTATCATATGGTTGTAATATGTAAATTGGTGGAAGGTTATTTAACATGTTGTGATAATGGTGGAATTGGTGGAAATTTATATTGTTAATGTTAAACTTGTAGTTGGAAATTAAGAATTGATATTGTGTTAATGTTATATAGCATTTTAAATTAGTAGAATTGATGGCTATATAGTGTTAGTAACATATGTATGTCAAGTTTATATTAATGGTGCAAATTGGTGGAAAATTAGAATGTGGTGGTGGTTGTAGTAATTGTTATTAATATATGTATGTAATGTTTATAATATTTGTAACACTTAAGTTATTAATATGAACTTGTAGTCAAAAAGTTAGGATGTTTAGCACATTATAAAATTGGGTATGTTTTATTGGAAATTATAATATTAATGTTAAATTGAAGGTGAGAAATTAAATATAAATAACGTATAATATGTGTTTGTAATAGCTTAAATGGTTGTGTGAATGGAACAGTGACTGCAAACAAGCTCTGTTTTCGTGTACAGAGGAAACGCGACGCATGAAATGAAATTTGGGAAGCGCAACAGCCACAGGGGAGCCATGGTTATCTTGATAAACTTGCGAAACAGACTCCCTTTCGATCTATGCATGCACACATATATGTTACAGTTTACAAAACATGCTCTGTTTTGAAAACAAAACAAAGAAAAAAACCTAACTTTGGCCTAGCAATCCGAAACAGCAACTGCCTTGCTTCCTTGGGTGTCCACACATGTTGGTGTTAAGGATATTGGTTCCGACTTGGTTGGGATCTTTGAGCTTTGGTTTAAGCTTCACCAAGCTTACCAAGCTCTCTCTTTCTCTAGCCTTTCTCTTCTTCTCTCTTCTGGTCCCTGCCTCGATTCACAACCAAGACACCACACCAAGCTTGTGTTAGTTGCAAGAGGCTTTGGTTTCTAAAAAAACACAAAAAAGAAACGAAAGAAAATAGAGAAAGAAAAAAACTTCTTCTTACCCCATATTCTCTATGTGTGTGTATATATATATA
>JAXCLQ010071517.1:0-11928 GCA_035584115.1 Cedrela odorata
AAACTTAACCATCTGGAGACCATTCATGCTCTTGTATGTCCTGAGGTCATGCTCAAGGCTTATTCGAGCTGTGGATAGTATTATTCTAGAGGTGAATGAGAAGTGAACTTCTGAGAACCGTGTTGCCCATACTTGAGTTTTTGGAGGAGATTACCTTAGACGTTTTGAAAATTTAACCATTTGGAGACCACTCTTGCTCTTGAATATCCTGAGGTCATGCTCAGGGTTTATTTGAGCTATGGATACTATTATTCCAGAGGTGAATGAGGAGTAGACATTTGGGAACCGTGTTACCCATGCTTGGACTTTGGAAGGAGATTACCTTGAGATGTTTAAATTCTCTTGCTTATCTTGAAACCATGTGCTAATTAATGCATTTTTACCAGTGTAATTTGGCAAAAATAATAGTTTTATTCATTCATATGACAAAAATTGTTACAAATCTTTAATGATTCTAAGGATAATACAACTTTAGGCATTCAGTATTCTACAGCTTTTGGACCCTATTTCTTGTCGGGGATTTTAGTTTATAGACTTTGAGTTTGAGAATTTGAATGACTATGTAAGATTTTTTCCAGTTTGCCTCAAGAACGCCTTCTTTTGGTATCTTAGTGTTTAGAGTCACTTAACTTAGGATTCAATCTCCTACTTGAAAGGAATGATGCTAAATGTGTTTGTTGTAATATTTGACACGCTTTGTTGGTAGGCCACTGCCCTTATCATCACTTGATCCTTTTTTCCTCCAGTAGATCTAACTCTAAGTGCAAGTTTTGGTCATTAGATCCTTTATTGTAGTTGCTGACCCAGAAAGTTAGTATATCAACCTCGATATAAATCATAGCCTCACATCTGAAAGTGAGGCAATACGGAGTTTCGCCTATAGCCACCTTTGAAGTAATTTGGTGTGCCTAAAGAACCTCGGAAAGTTTGTCAATCCATGTACTTTTGTGCTCTTTAAGCTTTTTTTTGAGTTCTTTTTTGATGACCTTGCTAGTGGCTTTTACTTGCCCGTTGGCTTTTGGATGAGCTGGCGTCACAAATCTAAGGTCAATTGAAAAATCTGAGCAGAATTCCGTGAAGCTCGAGTTGTCAAACTGCTTTCCATTTTTAGTGATTAATAAGCTTGTATGTTGTTTTCCTGAGCCTAAAACTGTCCTTCTATTTAGCTAGCTATTAACCAGGAATCGCCGTGGATGTTTAAGCCTATGATCTCTAGCGTTTAGGCTAACTTGTAAAGGCAAAATTTGATTCCACTGAAAACCATCCTCGGTTTCGTATGCGTGACGTGCGGGATCAGCTCATGGGTGCGTGACCGCTGCTAGAGAAGCCATGCCCATCATACGAACATGCGAAAAGGCTCCCAAATGGATCTAAACATGTACATATGTATGATTTGGTATTTAAAACTTTTTCAAATAAATTTTGATGTTGGTGATGGTGGTTCCAGCTTCATTATGGGATTTTCAAGCTTTGCTTTTAGCTATTCCAAGCCAAACCAAGCTTTCTCTCTCAAGCCTCTCTCTTCTTCCTTTCTTATTTTGGTTCACAACCAAGCACAGCTATCACTCTACTCTAGAATGAAGCTCACAGGAATGTAGTAGAAAAATAAGAATGCTTTCTCAGTTTCTCAAACTTGGCGATGCAGTATCCAACTTAGCTTAATCAAACTTAACACTTAAGTCTACTTATTTATCAAATCCAATTTGACAAACTCCTCCACCGATGTTAGTGACCCACTTGCATCCAACTCATCAAATGAATTCAATGCAAAATTAATAAGTCATGCAATTGGTTGGTCGGCATTGATTATATTAACCCATTAATGTAATAGTTATACATATTAATCAAATTACTATATATATATAAAGAGAGAGAGAGAGAGAGTTAGGTATTTATATATATATACATATTATATTATTACTCTTAACAATATATTTATGTATTTAATATATATATATATATATAAATATCTTATACATATATTATTACTTTAATAATATATATATATAATGATTATTATATTATATATATAAATTACTTTAATATATATTAATAATCATTCTCATTGTTATTTTAATATTACTTGAATCAATATTAAAGTATTATATCAATATATAATAATATCAAAATATTCGTAAATCATATTTACGTTATTTCATAATTAATCGAAATATTTCCTACGCTTAAGAATGCTAGTTCACCCTTGCCAGAAAATATATTCTTTACAATAAGGAATCAAATTGCTACTCGATCAAAGTATCATAACAATATCATTAACTAATTAATAATTATTGTATAATAGCATCATCATCATGTAACCAACTAATGTGTATAACCCTTGGGTTCATTGTGAGCTGGACATGGGTGGATAAAACTCTATCGTATCACTTTGGTACAACTCTTTATAACCAAAGTTTCTAATGATTATAACCAACCTCTAGCAAGATGTCATGACTCCCAGACATTAATGAATCCATATAGTCGTATGTGCATATAGTAAGTCCTTCTGTTGTCGACATCTAATAGAGTATGGGTTATGGTATCGTTAAACCCCTAACTTAATCATAGGATTAGAACTACAATCATATATAGGATTTATATCTGCGACACACCTTTACGGACATACATGTTTTCGTCAAAACTTTATTCCCGTATATGACAGTTCCATCTAAGATCTCATGTTCTAACATTTGAGCTAGCAAATTCCTTTTTGACTAACAAATTCCATCTTGATCATCATCTATCCTTATACGCCTATATACATTGCTAGTAAGCTTCTTTCACCAGACATGACTAGCCTGATATGATATATACAAGTGAATGATGTGACTCAGTGCAGAGGGCAGTCGTGACACCTTAAGTTAAATGACTAATGATATACTAGTACGGCTGTGTGACCTATCATTGACTGTGGATAATCACCCATGTGATTTTTCAAGTTTGGTCACCTTCTCCAATATATTACCCATGTTTATGCTCTTGTGACATAAGACTCATCATCCAACTATTAGCATCCAATACTAATCCTTGGTAATATCAAACATACCAGTTATGCAATGTCATAGTCCCATATGATACCACCTCAACCAAGAACAGATTTGGATATATTCAAATTAAAACTCTGTACTCATATCTATAACTCTTTGCAGATAGAGTCCTGACATCATAATATATTATGAGATCTTACTTTGCATTTTATATATATAATATATATTAGCAACTATATATGCAAAATGATATAAAAGTCATTTTATTTAATGTAAATAAGTTTACAATTAGTTATAGAATTATATATACAAAAGGATGATATTCCTGAACCGTATGACACGATTGGTTTTAGGGCATATCTCCAACAAACTCTCACTTGCACTAGAGCCAATCACTATGGTATTCAATACCCATCCTCTTCAAGTGGTGATTCAGTTGTTGTTGTGTCATCAACTTAGTTAGTGGGTCCACCACGTTATTCGCGGATGGAGTTTTCTACACAAGTATCTGTTTATTTGATATAAACTCTCTGATCAAGTTGTATTTCCTTTGAATATGTTTATACTTCTAGTAAGACCTCAATTCTTTAGCTTAAGAAAATTGCTCCATTATTGTCATAGTACAAAGTTATTGGGTCCATTATAGAAGGAATGACTCTGAGTTCTGTAACAAACTTAAAAATCCAGACAACCTCTTTTATAGCTTCAAAAGCAGCGACATACTCAGCTTCTGTAGTGGACTCACTATAATAGTCTATTTGGAACTTTTCCAATAGACATCACCTTCATTATATATAAAGACAAATGCAGAAATAGACTTTCTATCAACTACATTTGATGGGAAATCAGAATCAGTTAACCTTCGAGTTTCAACTCATTATCTCCCATAAGTCAAAACCAAATCCTGAGTTTTTCTCAAGTACTTCAGAATTTGTTTGACTGCAGCCCAATGTTCTTTTCTTGGATTAGCTTGATATCGACTCGTAATACTCACAGCATACACTATACCAAGTCTAATATATAACATAGCGTACATAAGACTACTTCTTACTGAAGCATAATGAATCTTCTGCATATACTCATGCTTAGCTTCAGTCATGGGTCCCATTTCTTGAGAAAGATGGACGCCTTGACTACAGGGTAAGAAACCATTTATAGAGCTATCTATACTGAATCTCTTTAGTACTTTATCTATGTATAGACTCTAGGAAAGACCTATTATTTTGTTTCGCTCTTTCTGTATAGACTCAAATACCCAAAATGAAGGTCACTTCTCCTAGATCTTTCATTGAGAAAATATTAGACAACCATAATTTAGCGTCAGATAACATGCTTACATCGTTTTCAATAAGTAGTATGTCATCTATATATGTAACACTTGAGCTTTCTTTTGTAGAACTCATAGCTATAATTGTAAACATACTTGTTAAAGTATTAAGTGTTAAAATTTTGAGAAGTAATATAAAGTAAATCTATAAGGGTAGAATTGAAATTTCATTATTAGCAAGGTTATTTTTGGGATTTTAGCTTATGGATAAATATATACATATGTAATTAAGTGGGCTAGTATTATATATACATAATTTGAGCTCAATTTAATTAAATTAAGCTCAAGCCCAAGCTTATGTGTGTATATATATATACTAAAATGGGCCAAAGCCCAAGCCCAAGTATAAATAAATATATATATATATATAACAAAGTAAAATAAATAAATAAATAAAGTATTATATTTTTGCTTAAATTCTCTACAAAATCCTAACTATCTATTTCCTTTAATCCTACCCATCCATTTATCACAATTCTAGACATGTTTTGTAAAATGGATAAAGATGAACATAAAAGCTAAGTTAGTGGAAAATGTGGTGGCTAAATGTGGTCCATTGGATTTGGTTAAAGCCATCCTAGCCATCCATGTGTTTTATTGATTAAATTAATTAATATTTTGTGTTAGTTAGTGAAAAATATGGTGGAGAAAGGATGGCCATTGGATTTGATTGAAGTAATCCAAGCCATCCACGTATTTTAAAAAAATTAGAATTAATTAATATTTAATAAAAATTAAGTGGAAAAATGAGAGCCATTAGATTTGATTGAACTAATCCTAGCCCTCCATGTATTAATGAGTTAAAAAGGTTAGTGTTTAACATTTCAAATTAGAAATGAAAAGGAGGTTACGTATAAGGCAAAATAGAAAAGGAAAAGAAAGTGAAAGAAAAAAGAAAGAAAAGGGAGAAGAAAGAAAAATTGGTAAGTTTCTTTTAATGATAATTGTGTTATTTTAGTAAAATATGTGTAGTAAGCTTGCTTTAATTAGTATTATTATTTTGGTGTAGTAAGTTAGTGAATTGTTAATGCTAAAATTGTACTAGAAAATTAGTATTGTTTTAGTATAATATGTTTAACGAATTGTTAAAGTTAGATTGCAGTAGAATTTGTATTATTTATGTTAAACTACGATTAGTAGATTTGAAATGAATATTGTTACAAGTTGGATATGATGTTAGAAATTGGTGGAAACTAGAATATGTGTATATCATGAGATTGTAGTAGGAAATTAAAATTCTTTTAATTAGAATTGTAATAAGAAATTAATTGTAACATGCTTAGTGAATTAAATTAATTATAGTAGGAATTAAAGTTCGTTTAATTAGAATTGTAGTAGGAAATTAATTATAGCATACTTAGTGAATTAAATTAATTGTAGTAGGAAACTAATTGTAGCATGCTTAGTGAATTAAATTAATTGTAGTAGGAAACTAATTGTAGCATGCTTAGTGAATTAAATTAATTGTAGTAGGAATTAAAATTCTTTTAATTAGAATTGTAGTAGAAAATTAATTATAGCATGCTTAGTGATTTAATTAATTGTATTTTGGAAATTTGAAATGAATATTATATTAAGATTATATAGTATGTTAAATAAGTAGAATCGGTGGTGATTGTTGTAATGATTATTGACATATGCATATCATGTTTATGAAAATGGTGTAAGTTGGTGAGGATTTGAAATGGTGGATTGTGGAAATGAAATTGTGTTAATGTTATATAATGTTTTAAATAAGAAATTGTTATTGTGCGATACTCGATGTTGTGTGAAATGTGTATATTAATGCTTCGGTATGCCAATATGAATTTTATGAAATGATTCTTGAAAAATTATGAACTTAAATATTATACGCCGATATCGTACATAGGAATTTATTATGAAATGTTGTCGATGTGTGAAAATTTGAATAAAATGCATTTTTATGGTTTAGTTCGTTAGTTCTGTTATTCTGACCTAGTGAGATCGCGTGTTAAAAGTAAGACTTGTAGGCTAGTAAGAATTTTGTTTAGCGCGCCGTACGCACTTCTGTTATATGAAAATTTGAATGACTGCTGTATACAGAATAAGTGATCACGTTCTGAATCTGGGTCACCATGGATGCAGGTGACACTAACTGACTAAGCGGTTCTGATAGTGTTTATGTTATGAATAAAGTATATATGATTAGAAAAGTTTGAAAATACTTTGGTTATTTATACTGTCATATTTTGTTATGTATTGATTGTTTAAAACATTTACCTTCTATACTGCATCGACATATAAAACCTGCATGATTTGCTTACTGAGGTTATATCTCACCCTTTTATTGAAAAAAATTTATTTTCAGATAATAGCACATAGAGGTGACCAAGTACGCAAGCGAGGTTACTAGGCGTATGTGAAGTTTTTTGGATATATGTAATTGTAGGTTAAATAAGTAATATGTATAAACTTATGTTTAGATATGTAGTTACTAAATTAGTTGTATGTTAAGGAGTTGTAACATATGTAACCTTGTATGTATTTATATAAAAACAAAACAAATTGTTAAGTATAAATATTTATAAATGTTTAAGATTTGTGTAATAAAAAAATAGCATTATATACAATAAACGTGAGTATATATTTGCAGTTAATATGGAATAGGTGTAACAATATATAATACAAGGAATGTGATGGCATTGTTATTCTCTTTTCTATAGATACACGGTTCATCAATATTCTTGATGAAGCTAAACGATTTGACTACATTATCGAATTGTATGTTCCAGCTTCTAGAAGCTTGCTTTAATCCATAAATAGATTTATGTAACTTATATGCCTTTTGACTATTACCAGATGCAACAAACCCAATGGACTGGTACATATATATGGTCTCCTCAATGAAACCATTAAGAAAGGCTATCTTTATATCCATATGCCATATCTCATAGTCATAATAAGCTGCAATAGCAAGTAATATCCAATTGGACTTCAGCATGGCTACTGGCGAAAAGGTTTCATCAAAATCAACATTTTGTTTCTGATTATAACCTTTTGCTACCAACCTAGTTTTAAAAGTCTCTCATTTTCCAACTTTGTCAAATTTTCGTTTGTAAACCCATTTACAACTAATAGGAACAATTCTGTCTGGTGAATCAATAATTGACCATACCTGATTAGCATACATGGATTCCATTTCTGATTTTATGGCCTCAAGTTATCTTCCAGAATCGATATCTAATATCGCTTTTTTATAGGTTCTAGGATCTTTCCTTTGTATATTTTCTCCTATCATAAATGATTAAAAATCATTTTCAGAAAGAAATAATATTTCTGAAGAGGGCATGATATCCTAGTAGATTTATGAAGAGTTTGGTCTACAGAAGATTAAGGATCAGATTGAACTGGTTCATCTGCATCAACAGGCTTACCCATTTGAGGTTGATCATCATCAAGCTTTCTAGACTCCTTTGAAAGCTTAATCTTTTTACCTACACCACCGTCCTTAATGAACTCATTCTCTTGGAACTTAGCATGTCTACTGATTAAAATTCTTCGATCAGCATGAAAGTAGAAATAATATCCTAAACTATCTTTAGGATATCCAAAAAATCAACATTTCTCAGACTGAGCATCCAAAATCTCAGTGTTAACGACTTTAATATAAGTTGAACATCCCTATGGCTTTATATAATTGAAGCTTGGAAGCTTTCCATGCCATATCTCATATGGTGTCTTGGGAATTGCTTTCGATGGAGTTCTGTTCAAGATGTATATTACGATATATAGAGCATATCCTCAAAGATATGAAAGTAAGTCTATGAAACTCATCATGGATTGTACCATATCTAATAAAATACGATTTCTCCTTTCTGATACACTATTATGCTGCAGTGTATAAAAAGGTATAAGCTGAGAAAGTATTCCATTAATCTTAAGAAATTCTAGAAATTCAGTACTTAAATACTTACCTCCACGATCAGATCGTAGAATCATAATACTCTTTTCTGTTTGTTTCTCTACTTCAGCTATTAATTCTTTGAAATTTTCAAAAGATTTAGATTTGTACTTCAATAAATACACATAACCATACCGTGAGTGATCATCGGTAAAGGTTATAAAGTATGAGAAACTTCCTCTGGCCATTTCACTAAACGGACTATATACATCAGTGTGTATTAATTCAAGAACTTCACTGGCTCTATTCTCTTGTTCAATAAAGGGCGATTTGGTTATCTAACCTTGAAGACAGAAATCCCAAGTTGGGTAGGGTTCAGAACCCAATGGACCTATCAGTCCATCACTAACTCTATTCATAATCCTCTTATCTCCAATATGACCTAATTTATGATACCATATAAGTTTTGAATTAAGTTTATTTCTAGGTCGTTTCTTATTAATAATATTAGTCATAATAATTTCGTTAGTCTCAAGAACATATAAACCATTTATATTCAAGCCATTGCCAATCAATTTATTTATCAAATAAATACCACATTTACATCCATCAAATATAAAAGTGTAACCCTGTTTACAATTTGATGAACAGACAAAATATTTCTATTGGCAATATCAAAATTCATTGTTTTGTATAATAAAAAAACATAACCCGAAGGCAGAACAATTCTATACGTCCATGGGTAAGTGGCAACAACTGTTGCTCTATTTGCCATCTTCAGTGTCACTGCACCCTCCTCTAGTAATTGCTTACTGTGAAGGTCCTGTAACGACATACAAATATGAGAAGTGGCAGCTGTATCAATTATCCAACTATTAGAATATGAATTAACACTTAATTCAGTTTCTATAACATGACAAGAAAGCGTACCTTGCGCTTTCCTCTGTCTCCGGCTTTTCATATAAAAAGGATAGTTCTTTTTCCAATGCCTAAGTTTCTTGCAATGATGATACTCTTCATTGGCTTTGCTACTAGAAACTCTTTTGCCTTTGTGCTTCTTCTTCTTGGAAAATCCTCTTTTAGGTCTAACCCTAGAGGACTTCTTACTTTTACTCTTCGATGTCATACCATAAGACATTACAGCAAGAACAATCTCTTTCCCTTTACCCTTAGATATTCTCTTATGAAATGAAAAAATTTCATTCATAACTTCAAGAAAAGTATGTGACAATTTGTTCATATGATAATTGATAACAAATTGGTCAAAGCTAGACGGGAGTGACTGATGGATCAAATCTGTCTATAATTTGAAGTTCATAGAAAACCCCAAAGAGGCCAGCTGACCTATAAGTTTTATCATCTGCATAAAATGAGACTCCGAAGGCACTCCTAGACTAAGCTTTATTCTAGATAAAGCAGTGGACAACTCGCAACGCTTGTAACTAGAACTCTCCCTAAACAAATCCACTTAAGAAAGATAGACAGCTAAGGCATCCTCCATATCCTCATGTTGAGTCTGCAAGTCATCACTCATAGACGCCAGCATATATGATCTAGCCTTAAGATTATCATATTTCCATTTCTGGAAAGTCTTATTCTCCTCTAGTGTAGCCTCCTCTAGAAGGTACTTGGGCATAGGCCCTTAAAGGACATCGCTAATTCTTTCATAATCTAGAACAATTCTTAGATTCTGATATCAAACCTTGAAGTTAGGTTTGGTAAGCCTATGGGTGTCTAGGATTTTGAAAAGAGGGTTACTCATTATTCTCCCACTAGAAAAGAGATTTACAGAAAATGAAAATACATCAGAATGTATTACAGTATATATCAAACTATTCAGTTATAGACTTTAAACAAAATAATGCTCCCACTACTCTAATTATATCTCATACTTCCTCAATGAGAAAACTATAATCCAATTATAGGTTTTCATTGGTGATCATATTTTCATCAAACTCATAAAACCTCAAATAATAGATATTGGTTAAGCAAGCCCAATGAGTCAGAAACTCGTTTCTGTTTGTAACTCTTTATAAAACATGATCAATCTTTCTCTAAGAAAAGACACCTCACCTAACAGATATTGATGCCTTAACCTAATTAGGCTAGACCCAATACCTTTTCTTGAATAAGAATGAAATGAAACCCCTCACCTAATGGATATTGGAAGCCAAAAACCCCTTATCAAGAAACAGGTCAGATAGACTACAATACCTCATGAGGGCGTTCACTTAACAGATATTGGGTTGTCCCATCAAAGATAATAATAACTACCGTTGCATTGAAAAGAATAAACCTAATATTATATGAGGGAGATTTTGATTTTAGGTCTCATTTAATAGACACATCAATATGTATATATATTTTTATTGTTTGGTAATGAAATTTAAAATCTATATCATTCAATAATATTAATTTCAAATTCAACATATTACACATTGATCAAATCAATTTAATAAATTAACAAATTAATTTATTGGAGAGAGACATTAATTGATACAATATCAATTTGTTGATTTTATGTTCATATGTTTACTCCCACTAGAATTCTATTAATTCAACTTGAATCAAAATCAATTAGAATCACCATTCAATTTTATTTTAATTCAGAGTATTATTTTTCTATTCAATTGAAACAATTTTAAGCCTGAAAATTTTAATTTTAATAAATTAAATTTTAGAAAACAGAAAATTTACAATTTAAAATAGTACATATGTAAGTTGTGGCTATTGAAATATCTTGATATATATATATATATATTTTAAGAATAGTGAACAGGAATAGTAACATGTCGACACTGTTCCTTTAAGTTGTCAATTCAATCACCCCTACAGATACAAGTATTAATCCTTTCTCTAAAGAGGTTGATACCTAGTCTTAATTCAGCAACTTGTGTTGATACCTTTCTCAAAGGTATCGATACTTGCCACTGAATTCATGAAGTATCGATACTTTCCCAAAGTGTCAATCCTCATACATTTTATCGGGAAGTATCGATAATTTCCTAAAATAATTGACACTTTCCATCGATTTCACAAGTATCTACCTTCTGTTCATAGTATCGACACTCGATTCTGGGAAAAATTAAGTATCAATACTTTCAGCCAACAAGTGTCGATATTTTTCTCAAAGTGCTGGCACTCACTTCTGTTACAATGGTAAGTATCGATACTTTCACTACGGGTATCGATACTTTTCACAAAAATGCTGATACTCGCATCAAATATGTCGATAATTGGCAATCTGGAATCGTTTTCTTGCTCCAAGTATCCATACTTTCCACAAAGGTATCGATACTCAGTGCATCCAGAATGATAGTTTATTCCTTTTAGTGTTTTCAAAACACATCAAATTAACACAAAACAACTTCATTCATTATTTAAGCCCTAGACAACATACATATGAACATAAATTAACATCCCAATACTTATTTCCCAAAACATACACACATACACATGTCAACAGTGCTCTAATACCACTTGAAGGCGAAATTAGATTTCGCCGAAAACCATGCTTTGTTTCGCGTGCTATCACTTTTTGTTTTGGTTCACAACTAAGCACAGCTATCACTTTACTCTAGAATGAAGCTTATGGGAATGTAGTAGAATAAGAAGAATGCTCTTCAGTTTCTCAAAATTAGAGATGCAGTATCTAACTTGGCTTAATTAGATTTGACACTTAAGTCATTGACAAACTCCTCCACCGACATTAATGACCCACTTGCATCCAACTCATCAAATGAATTCAATGC
>JAXCLQ010071518.1:0-10349 GCA_035584115.1 Cedrela odorata
ATGATGAAGTAAGTTTTAAACTTTATTTAATTTTTTGTTGAACTCTGGTTGAATTTTCAGATAATCATGATCATGATTGCAAATATGGCAAAGCAATTTGAAAACAGTAATCTTTTTAATTGAAGACTAAAGAAAAAGATTGTCATTCTAGGAGGAAATAAATGGGACTTAAAAGAAAACGAATGTTTGAAGCTGATTTTGGCATGTGTGGAATTGATTGGAAACTTGTATATATATATATATATATATATATTTAATTTTGTTGATCTTATGCTTGTTCAGCCGTCTCTGCTCGCCACCAAACAAATCTTTCTCACTGTTTGATTATCCATTTCCTTTTTCTTTCTTTCTTTTATGTTGCAAGATGAGCTTGCTATTTTGGAGTTCACACACTTGTTAGTTGAAACCATGGACCGTCATTTTGGCAATGTGGTAAGATCTCTTCTGATATGAATGAATAAATTTTTGACTCATCTTGGAAATACTGAACTTGTTCATTTAGTCTTCATTTGGGTCAGTTTGGTTTACAATTTTAAGAAAGTTGATTTGGTTTATTATTTTCTTTAAATTTGTAGTGCAAGCTAGACATTATGCTCCATTTAGAGAAAGCACATTTTATGCCGGAGGAAATGGTCCTAACATTAATTTTGTTTCATGATGTGTAGTTGTTTGTCTTTGGCTTCCTTTTATAGATATTCATGTCTTTTAAATGTAGTAAAATTTTATGGAATTTAAAAACGAGGATCTCGTTGTGCGAGAATTATGGAGATTCTATATGATAAGCATCGTTTTTTAAGATTTTATGCGATCTTGGGCTTTTCTTGAGCCCTTCTTACAAAATGTATCTATTGGGCATAGAATCCTTATTATGGAATATGTCCATTGAGTTAGGGATCCTTATTGTGCAAGAATCTGGAAGAATTTGAGAAAAAAATGAATATTCTCATGATACGCAACTGTAATGAGGTCTCGGAAGCCACCACTTGAGACTTTTTTATTTATTTGAAATGAGCTCAAGTATTGCATGTCTGAGACCATTATTAGTTGTGTTTGATCGAAATGAAATTCTTACTCGAGGCCTTTAATGTGACCTTATGAAGCTTTTGCTCTTATTACTCATGAGGTTTTTTCGACTGACCTTGGGCCATCTCTTCCTTCATTATACATGAGGTCCTTGTTATCCCTTGGTCAGCATTTTTGGGGTCGGATTGGATTTACGGTTCTTCCATTCTTAGTAAGATTTTAGTTTGGGCTTGTGGCTTGTTGGGCTTTCTTTACGTCCTTGGCTATATATTCAACATTAAGTCTCCTAGTTTTAGTAAAAAATAACTGTTTGTGGCAAAAACTAAGAGTTTCAGTCTGAAAAGACACATTTGCCCACTGAACTTAAGTGCTTAACTTGAAGTCTGTTAGTCTCTTTTGCATGGGGAAATGCAATTGGTCTTCTAGATCGTGATGTTTTGAATCTTGAGAGATCTTGTTGGTTCTAATGATGACTGCCTCCTTTGTCATTAATGAGGAACATCCTTTCAGCTACTATTTTGACGTGGCGTCATCTTATCCCTTAATCTATAACGTACATCGACGGTTGGGGTTCTTCTGCTTCTGCAGATACCCCTTTTTTTGTTCTTTCCTTTTTTTGTCTTCACTTTTTGCCATCATTCTCTTTGCATTTCAAGCACTTTCAATAATAGCAAACTTCGAGTTTCAAGCAAAGATTTCAAGTTCTTCTCTCCTTCGACATCAACCAATAAGTCTTCATTTTTCCATACTACTTATTATTGTTGAATTTGTGGTTTTTTTTATTGGTTGTGGCAATTGCTAGATGACCTTTTAGGGTTAGAGACCTTAGAAGTCTTGTGAGTTGTTGGTGATTTGGGACAGCTCATAATTCTGTGTTTTTCTCCCTTATGAACAGGGATAAATTTTGTTAATAACGAGGTTGTCTCCAAGGGAAACAACTCCGAAGATGAATTGACTATTGTACTCGTTCCTCCTTTTGTCTCGGTGAGGCAGATTTCGTCAACGTATGAGGCGGACTAGTTCCCTTCTATTACCATAAAATTGGACTTAAAAATCTATACTAAGTGTTATAACATTCTCGAGGGGATTTACCTTAGAGTCCTTGAGGCGAATGAGCTTCTCAGCTGTCCGCCTAAGAGGAAATTGTCTTCAACAAGGAACTGTTCCACTTAGGAGTTAAGCTTTCCCTCCAAGACTATTTTGCCCAAAATTTTGAATCCTTTCATATCGTCCCATACCAACTAAACTTGAACAGTTAGAGGATCCTCTATGGTTTGTATGTTTTGTGGCATTAAACCTCCAACTCAGTCCCCTCAATCGAAGAGATTGAGTACATATACTTACTGAAAAGAAATCCAATAAAGAACTCTGGGTGGTACTATCTATAAAACCAGCCAAAACTACAAAATCTAATAACTGGGAACCCCTTATGCAATAAGAACTGAAAGAATAAATGGTTCTTCGTTGGTGATGATTGGAATCCCAACAATGATGTCCAGGTGTTCAGGCTGTTTGGAGATGTAACCACCTAAAGTGAATCGCCTGGTTGAATGCTTAAAGCAGGAGTATCGTTGATTTTGCTAGATCTTCAGCGTTCAGTTAGAGATTTCTGCTTTCTGATGATGACCTAATTTCATCAAATTAAATAAATATTTGTGTTTCTAAGGCCAATTGACCTAAAAAAAGGCTCAAAGGGGATAAATATCTCGCTCTTCCTTTTCCTTTGTGTTTGAATTGTAGCGTCTGGCCTTAGTATTACTAGTTTGCAAGAGAAATGGCTCCCAAGGGACCCCATCAAAGTGCTAAGACGTTTGGCCAAAGGGAAAAAAGCTGAGAAAACCCCTTAGCCCCAAAAAACTATTCCCAAGGGCCGAGCTGAGGCTTCGGCTTTTGTTGGAACTTCCAGCTCAAAAAGGCCTCTAGCTCCCAGTAAAAGAGTGGTGATCCGAGATGATTAGGCGCCACCTCCCCTTGCTTCTCAAGTTGACAAGGGAAAGGAGAAAAGAAAGGCTGTAACGGTAGTGGCAGAGGAGGGGCCTTAAAAGAAGAAGAAAGCGTTCGACCAGCTGGACAAGGAGATGTCTAAGGTGTCTGAATTGCTTCATGAGGACCTTTTTGCTGATAAGAGGGAGTTCTTCGAGCACTTCCTCCTCTGCTTCAACCAGCAAGCCCAATGGATCAGCTACAAGTACTATAATGTCGTTGCTAGGGCTTTGAGTCTAGCTTCGTTGGAATATCAACTAAAGTGGCTGAGTTGGGTAAGCTGACTTTCCCTTAATTTTTTGAAAGAAGAGATGTTTCTTTTATTTTGCCTTCTAATTATCTTGTGTTGTCAAATTTCAGCTTCAATATGCGGCCTCGTTGCAGATAGATACCCTTGCAAAGGATTTTTCAAGGGCGTTTGAGATTAAGAAGAAAACGGAAAGAGCTGAACATAACTTGGTCATGGAGAGGATCAAGTTTGAGTTCGTTATGGGGAGATGGGCTCAGGAGCGAGAAGAGCTCTAGCTCAAGTTGACCACGATAGAATCCTCTCATGTTGAGGCTAGCAGGAGGGTGAACGCCTTAGAGTCCGAGCTCGGTGGATTGAGGGAGGAGAGCTAAAGACTCCTCCTAGAATTCGAAAAGAAATGCCAGAAGCTAGGGCAGAAATTGGATGCCAAGAGGAAAAGGTGCATTTTTTTGTGTAGGCAGTTCGAAGAGGACGAGAAGATGATGGGGGCTCAGATTTGTAATCGGGTCAATGAGGGCATTAACTTAACTTGCGAGACGTTCTAAGGCCAGTATCCACACCTGAACTTAGACTAGTTATATGAGGCCTTGGGGTGCGAGCCTCTATGTCACAATGGGAAGTCTTGGGGGGAGTTTTTTCTAAGGGAGAAGGCCATTCCAACCTGAAGATTGCTTACGTTCCTCCCATGAAGTCAGCCGCTAACCCTTTTACTGAGTTGACAAAGACCGCCCTTGTTAAGTCGATTAAGGTTTCTTCTGTTGAGGTAGTTGAGGTCTCTCCTACCGAAGCTACTAAGGATGTTTCTGGTGCTGAAGCCGTTCCTACTCCTGGGGCTTCTCCTACTTCTAGAACTTCTCATACCCTTGAGGCCAGCCTTGCTAACCTGTCTAGTCATTCAGCCAACCCAACTAGCCAGTTATAGGCGTTTTCCTTTTCGTTCTCTTTTTTTATGTATGAAAACAATGTTATGAACTCTACTTTGTTATTAATAATATACTTTTGTTCGAACTCTTATGTTATTTTGACTCTTTTTTTATGTTTTGCATTCAGTATCATTTATAGAGTTTTTCTGTTGTGATCATTGATAACGCTTCTGAGAGAAATGTGCTTTGACTTAATCAACTTGTCAACACAAAACATGTATTTATAGTTTATCTTATAACATTCATATCTTAGATTGAACATCATCAAGCAGGAACCATGTTAGTTTTAATTTTTCAGATTTAACGAATTTCGGATACTATTACCCTGACTTGGAGTTAAAGTTGATAACAATTCAAGATTTGTTCGTCCTTGTGCTTCTTGATTTTATTCTAGGGTTTAATAAGATCTCAGATACTCTTGCCTCTGGATAAAAGTTGAACGTAGTCATTATGAAATAATTGTGCCCTTGTACATCCTAAGGCCATGCTTAGGGCTTATTCGAACTTATGAGTAATTTTGCGTTATAAAAAATGAAGAACTTTAATCATCTAGGAACCACGACGCTCTTATCTGCTCTAAGGTCGTACTCGAAGCCTTTTTGAGCTGTGAATATTATTATTTTGAGATTATTTGAGGATTTAGCCTTTTAAAAACCTTGCTTGCCCTCGCTTGAGGTCACGTCAGGACTTATTCGAGTTATGAACTTGATAATTGATCATTTAGAAACTCAGTCTGCTCTTGTGCATAATGAGGTCATGCTTAAGACTTATTTGAGCTAGGGATATTATTATCTTGAGATGATAATTGAATATAATTTTTCGAGACCCTTTTTACTTTTATACGTTTTGAGATCATACTTAGGACTTATTCGAGTTGAGGATAGTCTTACCTCAGGGTGAATGTGAAGCAAATATTTGAAAATCAAGTCACCCATATATGGACTTTGGGAGGATATTACCTCGAGATATATGATAAATAAGCATCTGGGAACCAAATCACCAATGTTTGGGCTTTAAGAGGATATTACACGGGGACGTTTGTGAAATAGGTGTTTGGGAACAAAGCCACCCATGTTTGGGCTTTGGAAGGATATTCCCCCGAAATGTACAGAAAATAAGCATTTGAGAATTAACTTACCCAAGTTTAGGCTTTAGAAGGATATTACTCCGAAACATATAAGAAATAAGTGTATGAGAACTAAGTCACCCGTGCTGGGGCTTTAAGAGGATATTTTCCAGAATTGTTTGTGAAATAAGTGTCTAAGAACTAAGTCACCTATGCTTGGGCTTTGGGAGGATATTGTCCCGAGTCGTTTGTGAAATGAGTGTCTGGGAAGCAAGTCACCAATGTTTGAGCTCTGAAAAAATATTACTCTGAGACATATAAGAAATAAACATTTGGGAATTATTTCGCTCTTGTACTTCCTGAGGTTGTGCTCAAGGCTTATTCGAGCTGTGGATAATATTATTCCGTAACGTTTGTATCTTCTTTATTTCCTTAGCTTGGAGTCATTTGTTGATCAATGTATTTTGTCAAGAGCTATTTGGTGAAAAATAACAACTTTATTTATTTCTAGAGCAAAAATTATTACAAATCTTTAATGATTTTAAGAGTAATACAACTTCAAGCGTTCAACATTCTATGACTTTTTGACCTTATTTCTAGCTAGGGATTCTAGTTTATAGACTTCGAACCTAAAAATTTGGATAACTTTGTATGGTCCTTTCCAATTAGCTCCGAGAACACCTTCTCTTAGTATTTTAATGTTCAAAGTTACTTGTATCAAGACCCAATCTTCAATTTGAAAAGAGTGATGTCGAACTTGTTTGTTGTAATACCTAGCCACTCTTTGTTGGTAGGTTGCTGCTTTTATCATCACTTGATCCCTTTTTTCTTTTAGTAAATCTAGCTTTAAGTGCAAGTTTCGATCGTTGAATGCCTCATCATAGCTGCTGATTCAAAAAATCGGTCCCTTCATCTGAATAGAAATTACTGCTTCGCATCCAAAGACGAGACAACATAGAGTTTCGTTGGTCGCTACCTTTGGGGTGATCTTGTAGGCTCCAAAGATTTTGGGAAGTTTATCAATTTAGGCACCCTTGTGCTCCTTAAACTTCTTCTTAAGTGCCTTCTTGATGACATTATTTACAGTCTCCACTTGTCCATTGACTTTTGGATAAGCAAGCGTTATAAACCTAAGGTCAATTAAAAAATTCGAGCAGAATTTTCTGAAGCTCGACTTGTTAAATTGATTTCCATTGTCTGTAATTAGCACTTGAGGTATTCCAAATCGATAAATAATATTTGCTTGACAAATGCTGTGACCTTTTTTTTTTATGATGGCGACTAACGGCTCTGCTTCTACCCTCTTGGTGAAGTAATCAATGGTCATTATAGCATACTTTGTGTTTACCTGTGCTGAAGGTAAGAGTCTGATGAGATTTAGTCTCTATTGGGAGAATGGCCAAGGGCTCGATAAGGACATCAGATTTTTAGAGAGCTGTTTCGGAATGTTGTCATATACTTGACACTTGTAATAAGTTTTTGTCACCTGTGCTGTATATTATGAAAGTGTCGGTCAATAATACTCGTTTCAGAATCTTGTATGTCATGGACCAAGCTCCCCCATGTCTCCATATACTCTATGGTGGATTTCTTTTAAAATTCGAGTCATCTTCTCGTGTCTAAGACATTTGTGATATGAAAACTATAACCTCATTTGTATAGTTCTTTGTTAATAATATTATACTTTGTCGACTTGTTTTTGATCTTTTTTACCTCTTTTTTATTGAATGGGAGCTTCCCTTCTTAAATATAAGATTTTATCTCATCAAGCTAACAATGATGGGGTCGAGCTAGGCTATGCAGGGTTAATCACTGCCCGTATTTGTGCTCCTTTGCTCCAGGATTTTGATTGGGACCGAGGCTGAAGTACTTCTTTTGAAGATAGAGGTCAATTTTGCCAACATGTCTGCTTTGGAGTTCTCTGACCTCGGGATCTGCTTTATTATGACGGTCTTTAAGTTGCTTAGGAGTTATATAGTTTTCTGTAAGTAAGCTTGCATATTGTTCTCTCGAGTTTGAAATTGTTCATTTATCTGGCTGGCTATTGGTTGAGGTCACAGTGGATGTTCAAGTCTGTGATCTTTAATGTCTGAGCTATCTTAATCCTTGTAATCAAAGTTCCGTACTCCACTTCATTGTTAATGGCTTTAAAGTTGAATTTTAAGGAATACATTACCTCGACCCTATCTAGGCTTACAAGGACAACTCCAGCTCCTCCTCCTTATGCATTTGAGACTCCATCAATAAAGAGATTCCAGATTGGCTCGGTTATGTCTGAGGTGATTGTATCTTCTCGTTCTTAATTCGTATGCTCTTCTATGATTTGGTAGATGAAGAGGTGTTTAGATATTAATATTTTAGCTATAAAATTTGTCAGGGCTTGCCCTTTTATAGCTTTTTTGGGTTTATAGCTGATATCGTATTCGTTGAGCTCAACTGACCACTTCACCAACTAGCCTGACAGGTCGAGTCGGTGGAAGCTGTCTTAAGGTTGATTTTTTAAAACTAGCACCTGATGGGCCTGGAAGTATAGTCGCAATTTTTTTATTGCTACTACCAGTGCTAAGGCTAGCTTCTCTAGTGGAGAATATCTTGTCTCAGTATCCAGTAGTACCTTGCTGGTGTAGTAGATAAAACGATGAACCTTTTTTGCATCCTCTTTTACCAAAACTGAGCTTATAGAATGGTCACTCATTGCAAGGTACAGGTACAATACATCCTCTATTTTTGGACTTATCAAGTGTGGTGGTGATGCGAGATACCGTTTTAGTTCTGGAAAACTGCGCTCTTATTCCTCAAATCTATTCGATCTTTTTTTCTTTTTTCATGATCTAAAAGAAAGGGAAACACCTGATTGTTACCTTGAACAGGAATTTGTTTAATGCCGCCAATTAGCCTGTTAAGCTTTGGAGTTACTTGAAAGTGAATGAATACTTTAAATCTAGTATGACATTAATCTTTTGTGGGTTGCTTTCGATGTCACTTTCACTAACCATGTATCCTAAAAACTTCCCAGCTTGGACTCCAAATGCACACTACTTAGGGTTTAGTTTCATATTGTATCTCCTCATATATGAGACTGTTTCTTCCAAGTGTTTCAGATGGTCTTGGGCCTTCAGAGATTTAGTGATCATCTTATCCACATAAACCTCCATGGTTTTCTCAATCAATGGCCTGAAAACTTGATTGATTAATCTTTGGGAGGTTGCTCCTACATTTTTAGCCCGAAAGGCATCACCTTCGATCTTGATCGGTGATGAACTCGGTCTTTTCTTGATATGACTCATGTATTATGATCTAATTATACCCTAAAAATGTATCTATGAAACTTAGCAGCTAGTGTCCAGCCATTGAGTCTACCAGGTGATTAATTTTGGGAAGTGAGAAACTATTTTTGGGACAAGTCTTATTCAAATCGGTGAAGTCCATGTATATTCTCAACTTCTCGTTAGCTTTCTTAACTATCCTCTCATTCGACACTCATTTCAGGTAGTACACTTCCCTGATAAACTTGGCTTTTATTAGTTTATCTACCTCGAAGTGCACTGCTTCTCTTCTCTCAGTGTTGAATGGTTGCCTTTTCTATTTTACCAGCTTATACTGAGGATTGATTGCGAACTGATGGAAAATTACTCGAGGTTCAATACTTGACATATCTTCATGTGTCCATGCGAAAACATCCATATGCTGCCTCATAATATCCTTGAGTATCAGCTACTGTTCTTGAGAGAAATGAGAGTCAATCTTGACTGTTTTTTGATGAGCTTCCTGGTTTAAGATAACTGACTCAAGCTCCTCTGTCGGCTCTAATGCGGGTGTCAACCTGCTCGACTTCATGGCTTAATCTTTTCATCGCCTGTTTATCTTGCAAGTTCTTGTTATTGGCTTTAAGAACTTCTCCTAAAGGACGTTTTGATAGACAATATGAGTTTTTTTAGGAGGCTGCGAAGCACAATCAATCCTTTTTTTGACTCTCTTTGGTGATTCTGATCTCTTCATCTGCTTGAAACTTTAGTTTTAGATAATGGATGCTTTCTATTGCCTTCGTAGTTCTGAGGAAAAATCTTCCAAGAATTATCAGAATTATCGTGTAAGACATTTTGAGATTAACCACTTGGAATTCAACCATTGTGGTCTTCTGATATGGCTTCTCTCCCGTGGTGATAGATAGTTGTATTATCCCCAATAGGTAAATGCACGATTCGCCGAAGCCATGAAGAGCAATCTCAACAGGTCTCAACCTCAAATCCTCGATCCTCAAGGAGTCTAGAGTTTCTTTAAAGATGATGTCGGTCAAGCTTTCCGTCTGTACCAAGATTTGGCTGACCTGAGCTATTCCTACTGTTAGGGTTATTACCAGGGCATTATCGTATGAGTAGTGAACTTCCACCTCGTCTTTATCAGTGAACATAGTTGATACCAAGATGGTCTTTTGCTTCTTTTCGGCTCTGACATTCATGACGTAATTGTCCAAGGAAGAATTTGGCAGCAAGTATTTTGAATAATTCTTTTTGCCTTATTTGAATTCTTTGCCAATGTAGTCTCGCCTAAGATCACCAAGGTCCTCTCCTTATGTTCTTTCTCTTGCCTAACTTCTTGGTCCGAGAAATTGTTTTGAATCAACATTTCGACTTCATTCTTGGGGTAAAAACACTCGTCTGACAAGTGTCTAGCACTTTGATAGAATTTGCAAAATTTATTCTTGGCGTTTCCATTTGACTTTTTTTTTTACCAGACTTGCGAGAGTGGGGCATTCAAGGGGGTGAAAGCTTAATCCCCCTAGATATGGGTTATCCTTTTCGTCTCATCCCTTCTCGGCGATCGATATCTTTCTAGGGAGAATTCGCCTCAACCTGATGTTATGCTCTGCTCCTGAGCTTGTCTGCCCTTTCTGTCAAAGTCTCAAAAATTTCTCGTCATCATATCTTCTTCTCAGGTCTATTCTCAGGTTGCACATCTCACCGCGAGGTGGTAGTCTAAAGCCTTTTTCTTCCTTTAACTTGAGGGTGATCTGATCTTCGATTTCAATCTCGTTCAACAGCTTCCTCTTGAGTTATTTTATAGATAGTAACGAATGGTTTTCACACAGCTTACCATTCTCGCT
>JAXCLQ010071519.1:0-11927 GCA_035584115.1 Cedrela odorata
TGAGGTATATTTTTATAACCAAATTGTTTTAATGTATTTAACACGGTAATATTCATTTATAAGTTTGCTTAAACATGTACATGCATGAAAATTTTTAAAATACCTTCTGTTATGCTTGAATGTCATAGAACATGTCATGCATGTCCATTTAATCGAATCTTCAGTTTTTTTCTATGCTCCTTCTGATATCTCCTTAACTGTGTTTTATGACTCAAATTAGGTTGGAAATCTTGATGATAGTAAATGTTGCAGTGGCTATGACATTTTTTTTAAGGAGTAGTCTTATTTCATGGAATACCAAGAAATAGATGTTGTCTCCAGGTCTAGCACCGAGGCGCAATATCATTCTATGGCACTTGCAACGGTAGAAAAGTATTAGCAGTACATGCTTATCCGTGAACTAGAAATTTTTTTGTCTTCTCCAATGATTTTATGGTGTAACAATGTTGGAGCCATAAAACTTGCATCAAATCCCATTTTTAATTCATGGACTAAGATGATAAATTAAACATGCAAGCTAAGAATATTTTATAGCTTGCAAGTTTTTCATAGTAATCTTTAAAAAATTTGTAAGAAGGATTTGAAGTGTTTACCTTACTTCAATGGATGCTTGATAAAGATGAATGAGTAATAAACTTGAAGAACACAAGTCTTCTATAAATTTTCACCCTTGATGCACAATGAAAGTGAGGGGTTTTGAGAGGAAAAATGAGAGTTTTTCTTTCAATTTTTCTAAGTGTTTTTACTTAATGAAAAATGTGAAAGATTTTGGTTTTTATAGTTAAGGCTAATTTGTAAATATTTTATTTACATGGGAGTCCTTGTAAAATCTAATATTAAACATGCAAGCTAAGAATATTTTATAGCTTGCAAGTTTTTCATAGTAATCTTTAAAAAATTTGTAAGAAGGATTTGAAGTGTTTACCTTACTTCAATGGATGCTTGATAAAGATGAATGAGTAATAAACTTGAAGAACACAAGTCTTCTATAAATTTTCACCCTTGATGCACAATGAAAGTGAGGGGTTTTGAGAGGAAAAATGAGAGTTTTTCTTTCAATTTTTCTAAGTGTTTTTACTTAATGAAAAATGTGAAAGATTTTGGTTTTTATAGTTAAGGCTAATTTGTAAATATTTTATTTACATGGGAGTCCTTGTAAAATCTAATTTTGGTAAAAATCACCTCATGTTTTTCAACTTAATCCTTGGACAATCACTTATTGTCAAAAGGCATGCAAACTACACTAGTTTGCATTTTTAACCCCTATGTATTTATTATAAGTCTTTTAACTTTTAAAAGATTAATATTTAGTCCCTAATAAATATCATTAAGTACCCTCTCAATTAAATATAATTAATCTAATTAATCATTGTAAGGCTATTTTAACTCTTAAAATATCTTATTTAATTTTATGTAACACTTACATAAAATAATTAAAATCCTTATTATTTTAGAATGGTGCTAGCCTCATTTTTAATAATCCGTACGCTCTCACATCAAATAATGGTGTGACTTTATGGGATTCTTATGAATTAGCCGCGTCCCGATTTTGGATCTCATTTAAAATTAATTCCGAAAACACTGACTATGGTTGACATCTAGCAACATGCTATAGCCCCTAAAATGTAGCTAGTTTAATAATTTTATCAAATCCTATTTTAATATAAACTGTCATATTTGCCATGTAGGTATTATCTTTCCGTCGTCTATATTCTTATCGAGTATAGATTCACGGATGTCAAAATCTTGAACTCGATTTCTTTGTGAACCGTTGGTTGTTATGTTCAGAACTTGTCATCTCGAACTTTTCTCATGACTAATAATCACTCTGGCCAGAAATTTATTTTTTCGACATTTATGGACGCTTACCTTAGGAAGTCGGATACGGATTGAGTTAACGAAAACTCTAATCCTAAAATCCTGAGTTAACGGATCCTATCTTGACCATCATTCATTTTCGTGTACGAACAACGCATGACCAAACTGGCTTATTGTATGTGACATGGCTAGCCTTGTATATATACACCATATGAACCATAAACATCCATACCATATTTAACCACAATGTCTCAGGTCGAATGATTACATCGTACACTAATATGACCAAACAATTAATCATTGACATCATGCTATTCTATGTAATTTATCGTTTATTTTGGTCATGTTCGATGAATGGCTCTCTAGCCGTGAATTGACAATAATGCCTCAGTTACATGACTATCATTGTCATCTGAACTTATATCAACTTTTTGATATCTTTTTGGAAGCATTTAATGTGCCTACTATACAATATTATTGCCCAAATAATACTGTTTCTGTAGGGAATGCTTTTGATAAGAACATTTACTTTAAAGGTCTTATCTAAACTTATATTCATAAATTGTTTACAGCATGTATAAATAGTTGAAACAAGATATAAATGTGAATCAAGAACAATTCTTTTATTTATTAAAAATAATAAATATCTGATTACAAATTAATTGCCGAGAAATCTTCAACATGATTTATTTCTAGGGCATATACACTAACACTATCTTCCCATCAATTTACAGGAGAGTGATAGAGTAAACAATGTAGCAGGTATCGAGAACTTCTCAATAACAGACTCATACAGTTGAACTTTGTAAACCAGTTCAATTTTAACGTACATTATAATTGCTAATTCATGTGTAACGTATAGTGTCACTTAATAGTTGTATCTCCTTTATTCTCTCCTTAGGACTCTGTAATCAATTGTTAGCTTTAGTGTATAAATACATATGCAATACAAGGGTGTTGGTAAGTAAAACCCAAGCCATTTAACTAAAGTGTGCTTCTTGTGTATATGCTTGTTGCATAATCTTTATATAAGTATGCTTTCAATCCCTAATTTCCCATACAATTTCTTCTATCCTATTTTTCTCTCCACCTCCTTCTACAAAAGCCCTTAAGTTTATGCTCCATGGCAGCTTGACATGTAATTAAGAAGACCGTTAATTTATTTGGGATTACCAATTTGAGGTTTTCTATTGTTTTTTCTAGTTAAAGTAATTAACATATGGAGCAAGTTTTTTTTTTCCCTTAAAATTATTTGTTATATGTATACGAATGTAGTGTTCTATTTATTAATGATTGCTATTTGTATATGGATATGTTATTCATTTTATTGTTGATTATACTATTGCTTAGTGAATAAGAAGTATAAATAGTTTTTTTAGTTTTTATTCTCAAAGAAAGAGATTTTGCATTTTTATTCGAGAATAACATATTATTTCTAATGTTTGGTGATGAAACATTACTTGACTAGTTCACCAAATATTACTTCACCTTGGTTTGATATTGAGGTGTGGTGATATTAAGGAATCCAAACATTACTTAAATATGGTGGCATTTAGGTCACAACTGTTGTCGTATGCAAGCACTAAATATTAAATACTAAGGGATCTAAACATTATTTAAACATTTAAACCACAATTGCTGAAGAATGAAAGCACTAAATATTAAACATTAAGTGATCATTACTGGAAAAATAGATTTTGTTGACTATGAAAAACAGTAAAGAAACCCCTTAATACAAATTGTCATTGAAGCCCCATTCATTAATGCTTGATTATTTTTCATAGTTACAACCTCTTGATAGATTTTACCCGTCAAGCATTCTTGAAAGAAATATATCATAAATTATTGAAAGAAATGCATCACACATTATGAAAAAAAATATATATCAAGAAGTACTATCTTTTTTATGTCAAGAATTTGATCTTATTTATTTAGAATTTAAATACTTTATGTCAGAAATTTTTTACTATATTATGTCTATAAATAATATCACTGAATCTAGATTTTCATCATTAGTATTAATGTCTGCAACATTTAATGTAACTTAAACTTTTTCAAAATTGTAAATAGAATTTTAGATTATGTGAAGAAAACTTTTATGAATTATAGAGAAAATTGAATCAACTAACAATTGTACAACAATAGTTTTTAATTTTAGTATAAAAGTACTTGTCTACCCAGCAACAAAGTTTAACATCTCCACTATACACACAATAGTTTAACACCTCAAATATTATAATGCAACATAGTTAAGTATGCAATTTACAAAGTTGCATTGTCCCACTGCCTTGTTACAATATAATTCACCTTCTGTATTGTTCAATTGCAAATTTCCCCTTTTTGAACTAGTTCTGTGACAAAATACAACACAATTCAAAACAAAAATAACTACGTAATTTTAAAAGTAAACTATAAAATTTCAATATATAAACAACTTAAACAATCTTCACTCTAGCTGCAAGTAATTGTCATGATTTCAACCTCAGATTCACCAACAACATCATAATTATATTACATTCAATTATTGCACAATAAGAAACTATCTATGAAAAAATGATTTTCATCATCCACACAAACACAAACAAAAAACACTAAGTATCCTCAATTGACAATAATTGAGTACTAAATTATTAGTAAGTAATTATAAAAACATATGACCTCTTTTGAGCTTAGATCTATTCAAGTTATTAAGAATTAAAATAGAAAATTAATATGTTTAAAGTTATTACAAAATTAATGAATGACTTACGACAATATGAAATAAAAAAAGAACAAAAATGAAACATCATAAACAAACCAAAATCAATATAATCATGGATTAAAAATTAAAGTAGAGAAATATTTCTATAGCATTAGCTCGTTTACTTGACTTGCAACCAAACTACTTTCTCTATTGAGATAGATTTTGGCTCCCCTTGCAATATAGACACTATATAAAGTAAAATATAAAAAGAAAAATAAACCAAGAAGTGGAGCAATCATTAGAGGAATAAGTTTGGTGCTTAAGCTATAAATAGAATTTATATGGCATTAATAGCTAAATAATTTTCCAACTTAGTATTGGAGAAAAGCACTAGAACCAATTGTGTCATGTGATTCAAGAATATCATTCTTTATATATAAATATATTTCTATAATCAATTGTAAAGTTGTTTACAATTAATAAAATGACATTTATAATATTTTGCATTTATAGTTGATTAATAAATGAATAATATAGAATGAGATCCCATGATATATTATGATGTCAAGACTTTATCTACATGGAGTTATAGATATGAGTACAGAGTTTTGATTTGAATACATTCGAATAGTTCCTGGTTAAGGTGATGTTATATAGGAGTATGATATTATATGATTGGTATGTTTAATGTTGCCAATGATTAATATTAGATGCTAATAGTTGGGTGACAAGTCTCATGTCACAAGAGTATAAACATAAATGATATGATGGAGAACGTGTAACTGAATGTGACTAAATGTGACGAATCACATGGGTGATTACCCACAGTCAATGATAGGTCACACAGCCGTACTAGTGTACCACTAGTCATTTGACTTGAGATTTCGCAATTACTATCTACAATGAGGCAAATCGTTCACTTGTGTATATCACACCAAGCAAGCCACGCTTGGAGAAAAAAGCTTGCTAGCAATGTGGTCTTGGTGTATGAGGACAGGTGATGACCAAGATGGAATTTGTTAGCTCAGATATTTAAGCTTGAGATCCTAAGTGGGGATATCATATATGGGAATGAAATCTCTGGTCAGAGTATGTGTTTTTGAAAAGGTGTTTTCGGATACATGAATCCTATATATGATTTGAGACCTTATTCCTATGATTGAGCTAAGGGTTTGATGACTCCATGACCTACACTCTATTGAGAGTTGACAGCAGATGGGCTTTACTACATGCACATATGACTATATGGGTTTATGATTCATTCGCTTTTGAGGGTCGTGGCATCTTGATAAAGGTTGCTCATGATCATTTGAAACTTCAATTATAAAGAGTTATATCAAAGTGATGCGAAAGAGTTCGTATCTGCTCATGTCCAGCTCACAATAAATCTAGGTAGTAGACACATAACCGATTACTTGATAATGATGATTATTGCCATGTATAATTATCATTATGTTAGTTGATGATATTGTTACGATACTTTGATCGGATGACAATTTAATTCTTTATTGTAAAGAATTAATTTATTGTTTAAGATGTTCTAGCACATGTATGAGTGGGAAATACTTCAGTAATAATTCAGATTACACATACGAGATTTTCTCATAATGCCCTACGTTGAAGCAATCAGCGATCTCGATATGTCCAAATGTATCGATACATTAAGGAATGCAAATCGATACCCATTGAAGGGATCGATACCTATGGAGAAAACTATCAATACCTTGCAAGTCAGAGACTTGGGAAGAAATTTCTAATCTACCAGATCGATACTTTTGGAAAAAAGTATCGATACATTGAAAACAGAGAGTTCAAAAATAATTACAAGATAGACCAGTCGATACCTTCACTAAAGGTATCTATACATGGTCAGATAGAGAGTTTGAAATTAATTATAAGTTGAACCAAATCGATACATTTATTAAGTATATCGATATATGGCAAAACAGAGAGTTGAAAAATATTTACATGTTAAACCAGATTGATACCTTCAACAAAGGTATCAATACATTGAAAAGAAGAGAGCAATATATAAAGGCAAATGTATCGATACTCGAGATCGATAGAAATTCCATAATCGAATTCTTAAGGAACGGATTGATATCCAACCCAAAGGTATAGATACCCAACCTAAAAGTATCGATACCTAGTCCAAAAATATCGATACATGAGGCTGATTTCGGTGAAAACTGATAGGCAAATTGGTCTTTTCGCCTATTTCTATAAATACCTAAGATGGCGGATTCGACCTCAGTATCTTCTTCACTCGTTTTCACACTCTCTCCCTAAAAAATACCTCTCTCGTACTCTCATTCGATTTTGCCCAAATCTTTCTAAATATTTGACTTATTCATTCAATGTATGTTGTCAAGTGAGTAACCCTTTCTCTCCTCTACAAATCGATATCGATTTTGGACTGAAAATAGCAAGGAAGGAACTAAGGTTTCGAAGAGAATTTAGGGGTTTTGCATTCTTATGACAATATGCAATTTCTAAGGACTTCTACAAGTTCCAGGTAGGCTTATTAAACTATTATAAGCTTGATTTTAAGAATGTGAACATGTTAGAACTTAGGGTTCACTGTTCATATGAGAATTATGTTGATTTCCATATAGGAAATGTAAAAATTAGGTTGATTTACAATAAGTAGAAGTATATGATGATGATATACATGCTGGATATTTTTTTGGAATGAGTAAATCCATTTTAGACAGAAATGAGAAATAGAAATCTTTACTGCCATGGGATTTCATTGATGGAAATCAGTTAAATGGCATCGGTTAGTAAGCCTTGTGGTGTGTCGTGTGTCAACTAAGGAATCGTAGCCATGTTTTCCACGAGCATTACATTTAATGCACCTATGTTAAATTAATTGGAATCATGGAAATTCACTATATATATGCATGTGTGGTGTTAGGTTTTGTTAACTTACGAGAAGTACCGATTGAGCATGAGGGTTAATAGTGGGAGTGGTTACCCTCCCTTTTGTTGTGAATAAATTTATACATACACATTATATAAATAAAATGCAAGTGATATTATATGTATGCTTGTGTATGAAACAAGTATTTTGAAATGTTGAAACAAAACTTGAAATGAATGTTTTACATGTGCTTTACTTGGATATTGGGATGTTTGATTATTTGGTCTGCTGTTATAAATACTTTGATTATATATGCTAAAATGGTCGAGGAGGCCTGATTTGTTTAAATATTTTATAATCATTGTTGAAATGATTTGATTTGAAATATGCATGTATATTGGTGTTGAGGTCGATAAGGCCAGTTACTGTTTATTGGTTAGTGGGCCATGTTATTGACTGTATATATAGGGAGGTAGCCTATGGACAAACCTGTTGAGAGGCAACATAGGTGAGTAGAGTCGCCGTAGGGATGATATAAGGGGGAAAGGCCATGGAAAGCCCATTGTGTGTCGTGCACGTATGTGCAATTTTAAAGATCCTATGGAAAGTTCTGGCGGCTTGATAGAGATCTCATGGATTTGATGGATTACAAGGACAGTCACTTGTATCACCAAGTGACTACTCGGGACCAACATCAGTGAAGCGGACTTGTTTTATAAATTGCATGCTTTCTAAGAAAATAAATGATTTTACAAAGCATGAAAATGATTTTCTATTTAATAAATCTTTATTGCTTACGGTTTATACATGAAAAGGTAACTGATGGTTACGGATTTTGTCCCGACCAAGGTAGCACGTCAAAGACATATGGCCAGCGCGATTGAATGTTTTAAAATTGCTTGTAGACCAATGAAATGTTTTGTGATCATTGATTTAAATGATAGGTAACTATACATATGTATTTTAAGTAGATTGTGACATAAATCCCAATATCTATATTTGGAAAATGCCTGTTCAAGTATGTATATTGGTATGTATGTATTTACTCATTGAGTATAGTTGTATACTCACTCCTCACCAATTCAGCTTTCAAGTTAGGCGTGTTAATTCTAGCTAGTCTTGTAGTGACAATAGAGAGCTTGAGAAGCTCTTGATAGTTTTTCTATCTTAACTCACTTGTATAATTTAGAGATCACTGGATATATGTTTTTATTTGCATTTATGATACTTGGGAAATATGTAAAGTATTGTATCATAACTAAATGTTATGTAGGAATTGTTATTTTGTTCAACCCATATGATAAATGATTTTTTATATTGATATTTTATTTTCTAAATATGTTGTGGATGAATTGATCATGGAGATCAATTATTTGAGAATACTCCAAGGGACGGGAAGTATACTTTTAAACTGTTTTCAAAAGTGTAAGATTTATAAGTTAGCCTTACAGGCTCTGTTAATACGTTCTGGGCATATAGAATGTATTAGGAGGGTCAGTGGCGATTGTTACAAGTGAACCTCAAGGTCGGGGCATGACAAATGACACCATGTGATGTTGCCAAGTGTCAAATTCTTGAATTAATCTTGACCATTCATTTTGAATCAATGGATAAGATTAATTCTTTAATTATGATTAAAGAAAAAGAAAAAGAAAATATTTTTTACATTTAATGTTTGAAAGTCAAACATTGAAATTGATGATTACATTTAATTATATATGATATAATATTAAAAAGTAATTATATCATTTATTTTATATTGTATAAAATAAAATACTCTTTCTCTCTCTCTCTCTCCACTCTTACACCTTAAGCATAAACATATATTAATATAATTAATATAATTTATGTTAGATATTTTCATTCATTAAATGAGTTTAATAGAATTGAATTGGATTTTGGAATCCATGGGTGAGAATAAGCCACTTGTCACAATTCTATTGATTTGGAGAAATTAAGTAGATAGTAAAACAAGGGCACGTCGATTTTTGAAACATAATTGATTTCATTTGTGAAATAAAACCTTAAACAATGTTCTTCTTCTCCATTTGCCTAGAACTTCATTGATGAATGGGGTGAGTTTTTGTTTTGAATAAAATCAAAAGGAAGAAAGAAAAGAATAGAGAGAGAAAGGAAGAAGAGGAAAGGGATGAAAATGGTTTTCATAGGTTTCCTTTTCTTCCAATAGAACAAGTGAAAGTTTTCTAAGAATAGAAAACTTATTCTAAGTTTTCAAATACAAATTCAAGTAGTCGAAACTGGTTGTAATCAACTTGGTGTGTGTGACACGCCTTCAAGCTAATGGAGTAGCTTGTTCCAAACATCAACATCTAAGGTATATGTACTGTATATGTGTTGATATTTTGTTTAAATTGTTTAAATTTTAAAATATGCATATGTCCATGTCTATAGTCCTTGGGAAGCCTTTTCACATGATACGTGTGACAACTATGGCTTTCTTGCCTTTCACACCGGCAGTAGCGTGCCCGAAAACTAATCCCACGCATCACACCTCTGCCAACATGTCGGTCGGTCTACTTTTCACTTAGTTAGCTAATAAGACCAACTATAATATCAATAGTGTAAATAGATCTAATATTTCTATTAAATAACTTTAATTTTAATTTTTGATACTTGATTTTTGCCTTCTAAATATCAACAAACAATTTTTATATTTGTGGGAACAAAATTGTTGATATGGATGTCCCTTCGGACCGGCTATCTGACAAATAAACTCAAATCAGTTATGCTTGGTTTCTAGTGATTCTTGAAAAATAAACACAGACAAGGGGTGCTGATATTCCAATGATAGCCCTTCGATTCATAAGTCAGTTGAGAGTTATATTTTTATGGTTTAAAATTTGAAAAATATTTCAAAAATAATGAATTATTGAGTAATCTCACTTTATAATTCATAATGTATTTTGGCAATATAATAGTAGAAAGAAATTCCTCTCCTTTTTATTTATTTATATATTTTAAACTATTATTTATAACTTTGTCTTTTCTTTATTGCCATAGGAGGCTGATACTTGGCGAAGTTACTTTCAATAAGAGACAGTTGTCTAGTTGGTTTAGGAATTTACCAAATTACCTTATCCCTTTATAGGAAATCAAAAGTTTAGTCCATCAAAAACTCTACTTTAACCATAAGTCTTGCGTATACAATTGTTTTTTCCTAATCAGAATTTTCTTTTATACAAGTGTTTTTCCCAAATAGTAATATGAATGAGAATTTCTTTTTAGAATTATTTAAAATTTCAAGTGTTAAGCTCCGAATGTGGGGTTCACTTGTAACAATCGCTACAGACTCTCATGATAGATCCTCTATATCTAGAATGTATCAAGAGAGCCTGTAAGAATTCCTTGTTAACTAATAAACCCTAAAAACAGTTTATAAAATAATAGTTCCTATCCATGCGATTATCATCAAATAATTGATCATTCATGATCAATTCATCCTCAACAAATATCAAATAATAAAATAATATTATGGAAATCATTTTCCATTCGCGTTGAACAAAATAATAAATATTTATATAAACGTTTAGTTTACAAATACTTTACAATTTCCAAATAAAATATCTCCAAGTAGATACATATATCTAGTGGAATCAAAGAACATATGTGAGTCAAAAAAGAAAACTTACCAAAAGTGTCATAAGTTCTCTATCGCTACTATTACTCTAGCGAGTACTAGCGCGCTTAACCTAAAAGCTGTAAGAGTGAGGGGTGAGTATACAACTATACTCAGTGAGTAAATATAATACACACATATATACATGCAGACGCATTTCTTAATTTCAGATATTAGGATTCATTTCCATGTACTCAAAAGTATATAAATATATATATGTACATTTTCACATAGTCAAATAATCATAAAATAATTTATTGGTCTGCAAATAGTTTCAAATAATCCAATTCAGGCTGGCCATACTTTTTCGACTACTACCTTGGTTGAAGTAACATCAAAACTATTAGTAAGTCTTTCATACATAAAACCATATGCAATGCATTCTTATAAAATAACAAATCATTTCTCATACTTTACAAAATTATTTTATTAAGGTAAAACATGAATTTATTAAAAAAATACCGCCCGTCTCATTGATGTTAGCCTTGAGTAATTACTTAGTGATAGAGTGACTATCCTCGTAGTAAATTTCAAATTCAAGATATCTCGATCAAGCCACCAGAACATTTCATAGGGTCTCTATATGTCACGCTTCGTACTTGGGGTCCACCTATAACAATCGCCACAGACTCTCATGATACATCTTCTATAACCGAGCTGTATCAAAAGAGCCTGTAAGGATTTTCTGTCAACTCGTTTTACTTTGAAAATAATTTATACACAATACATCCCATCCATGAGATTGTTGTACAAAATCGTTAGTGTACGAGTCGAACAAGTAATAGAGTGATGAGATAAATATCGTCCTACAAGAATTATTGTAAATTAATTCTCAAGACTTGGCATAACCCAGATTTTATTTGACTAACGAAATTTGATGGATGGACAATTAAAAGTAAATTTAAATGCAAATAAAATAAATGTGA
>JAXCLQ010071522.1:0-11916 GCA_035584115.1 Cedrela odorata
TTTATAATTATATTAATATAATTAATAATTATATTTTATGATTACTTTAATCATATTAAAATATAATAACAATATATCAATATTATTGCATCTGCAAATCATATTTGTTGTATCCCAAGATTAAACCGAAATATTTTTCACGCATACGCGTGCTAGCGCATCAGAGCCGAAAAATATATTATTTACAATAAATAATTAAATTACTACCTGATCAATATCTGTACAATATCATTAACTAGTTAACGATTATTGCATAGTAGTAATAGCCATCATTATTAAGTAACCAACTATGTGTGTAATCCCTTAGGCTCACTGTGAGCTGGGCATGGATAGACACGAACTCCTTCGTATCTTTTCGGTATAACTCTTTGTAACCAAAGTCCCCAATGATCATGTGCAACCTCTAGCAAGATGCCACAACCCCCAGACACTAATGAATCTATATAGTCTTAAGTACATGTAGTAAAATCTCTATTCTGTTGACTCCTGATTGAGTGCAGGTCATAGAATCGTCAAACTCCTAACTCAGTCATATGAACAGGGTCTCGAATCATACACGGGAATCATGTATCCAAAAACACCTTTATGGAAACATGTACTCTGGCTAGTGATTTCATTTCCCATGTGTGACATCTCTGCCTAGATCTTAAGCTCTAATATTTGAGCCAGCAGATTTTGTCTTGGTCATCACCTGTCCTCTTACACTTAAAAACATTGCCAGCAAGCTTCTTTCACCAGGCGTGACTAGCTTGATGCTATATACACAAGTAACAATATGCCTCAGTGCGGAGGGCAATCGTGATACCTTAAGTCAAAGGACTAGTGGTATACTAGTACGGCTGTGTGACATATCATTAACTGTGGATAATCACCCATGTAATTCATCACGTTTAGTCATGTTCATTAACACATATCCCAACGTATTACTCATGTTTATGCTCTTATGACGTGAAATTCATCACCCAACTATTAGCATCAAATACTAATCCTTGATAGCATCAAACATGTCAGTTATGCAATGTCATACTCCCATATGATAGTACCTCAACCGGAAACTAATTCGGATGTATTTATATCAAACTCTGTATTTATATCTACAATTCCTTGCAAAGAGAGTCCTAACGTCATAATACATCACGGGATCTCATTCTGCATTTTATACATAATATCTATATATATAGGCAACTATATATGCAAAATGATATAAATATCATTTTATTGATCATAAACTAATTTACAATAAATTACAAAGTTATATATACATAAGGATGATATCCCTAAGCCGTATGACACAATTGGTTCTAGGACATATCTCCAACATTGAGTTTATTCAATATCATGCTTACTATACTCTTCCATAAGCTTTATCTATTAACCTACACCATATTCCTTTTAAACTATTTTCTTGAGGAGCTGTACGTGTCTATTAATCAACATTCTTTCATTAATATGAAGGAAATATAGGTGATGTAATAAATTATCTTTAGGATATCATGTGAATAGAATATTCTCAAAATTTATGTAAAGCACACGTCTGGTTTATTTTGATATAAGTCATACATCTCTTATTCATCATATGATGTAGATTTAATGATTACTCGTGTCACATCTTATATGTAAGATAAGAATCATTCTAGATGGAACATTGTACAAAACATACACTACGATGATTAAGGCAAATTCTTAAAGTGACAATCGTAAATACATAGGACTCACTAAATAATACATAGTGAGCTTATCACGGACTTTCTTCCTTATACCAGCCCTACTGCTACTAAACTTACCTATGCGGTATTTCATAAGTCCATCCATAGACTACATCCATGTAGCTACGATCAATAAATAGACCTACTGGCCATACATCAAGCTCATTGGCCATGATTCAATAACCGGCCCATTAGTTTCAACACTAATATACATGCATAATCAATTCATTTTCAAATAATGATTATAAAACAAACAAATCAAATCCGGCCTCCTTGACCATTTCAACATATATATCAAATAAAATTTTAACAGCAAACCAAATATGTAAATCAACCCAATATCAATTTAAAACATATGAAAACGTAGTCATTTCAAATTTCACTTAATAATAAAATTATTTGCTTAACACACAAACATACATATATTTATAACACACATATATTTCTATATTTATATATGTATAAATTTACTCACAACAATGGGAGGGTAACCACTCTCACTACTGATCTTCGCGTCTACTAGGTCTTTCTCTCGGGTTTTTGATGCCTAATACCACACATGCATAATATAATGAATTTCATTATTTTAAATAATTTAACATATATGTACTAAATGCAATGCTCGAGAAAAATATCGCTAAATTCTTTTAGTTAACACATGACACATTTTTTTAGGCTTAATTAACAGGTGTCATTTATTTGATTTTCAACAACAAAATCTTAAGGCAATAAATATTTCAAATTCACATGTTCGTATAAAATGAATATACATATTTCAAATAAAAACCAACTCACATTTGACCATCAAACTACTTTAATTAGCTCCAATTAATGAACATTAATGTAAATCTCGACTGAACGGTAAACACTAAGTTCTACATGTTCAAATATCTTAAAATCAAACGTATAACGGGTTACTAGGCTTACCGGTAATTTGTAAAAACCCTTAAAAATCTCGAATCGTCGTTTAAATGAAAAAGCCTCAATTTTTCTTCGAAAATCAAATTTCTTCCTTGTTCTTTTTGTTTTTTCTAGTTTAAAATTGCTACCAAATTAAAGAGGGAATGACGAGTAATCACTTGGCAAGTAAGATTTGATAGAAAACGCAGAGGATTTGAAGAGATCTGTGAAAAAATCAAAGAGATAGAGAAATATTTTCTAGAGAGAGAGTGAATAAAATAAATGAAGAAACACTGGGAATCAATTTCCCCTTCATGGGTATATATATAACTGGCCAAAAAGATCAAAACGTTCTTAAGAATTCTCAAAATTTTCTAAAATTACCCATCGAATTTTGCCCAAATTAACAAAAAGTATTGATACTTTTAGACTGAGTATCAACCCCTTAGATTGGGTATCTATTCCATTGGGTTGGGTATTGATTTATTCATAAAAAAATTCTATTTGGAAATTTTCTTCAACACAATGTATCGATATATTTACCTTCATGTATTGATACTTTTGTAATGTATCGATACTTTTGATGAAAGTATCAATATGATTTGCTTTGTAAATATTTTTGAACTCTCTACTTTCAAATGTATCGATACTTTCTCCATATTTATTGATTTTGTTAATTTGTAATTTATTCAGAAGTCTCTAACTTGCAAATATCGATACCTTTCTTCATAAGTATCAATCATTTCATCAAGTATTGACTTGTATCCTTAAGGTATTGATATCTTGGTACAAGTATCGATCTTGTCTATCCCATGTATCAATACTATATTCATCATACTCAATCTCTTATCATTAAACTAACTTAAGTTTACCTAAGCCTCGATGATGTGTCAACTAACCATTAATATTGCATGTGTGAATATGAATGTTGTATATTGACTACTTTAACCTTATATTCAAAGAATAAGGTTTACACTGATCGTAGTGTTAAATTGATCCTTACTGTTATCTTTGACCTTAGAATAGGCTTACTGGTTCATTAACATTTAAATTTAGAGTATAACCCCTTATTATCTATCTGTCCTTTTATCTATTATATGATAGAAATATATTTTCATCATTTAATCAGATCAAAGATGCCTTAGTTTGTTCAAGTTATAAATAACAATAAACTATTTACAACTAAGTGAAAATAACTGTCAGATCAAGTGCACGTATACCACTAAATCTATAGAAAAATTAAAAAATTCAATTACGTTATCAAATTAATCATATTACAATAAGGTACAAGTGGAACTCTCTTAGCTACCTTTAGTGCTAATGATAGCTTATTTTGACAAACTCTGCAAACTATCTATATAAAGAGAAGAGTATGTCATAGACATCTGAAAAAAAGGTTATGGCATTAGCCATTGAAGCAAATAGCCTACTTTCTCATAATCAAAATTTATTCCAAGATTCCTAAGCCAACATTAAAGGTTATGACCATTTATTGTGGGTGTCATATGGATTTGACAGGAGTTCTATATTTTTCTATATCACATGTAATTATCAGAATTATGCAGAAAACGTGAGATTAATCGGAGTTGTACTGCTTAGTTATGGCTTTTAAACCGAATAATGCTCTTACTATTTTATTCGAACCATATACTCCTTAAGATATGAATTCAGAAACTTCATTAGACAATGTCTAGTGAGTGATCATATTCTTATCAAACTGATTGAACCTTACTTAATAGTTATTGGCCTAACTAGCCCAATAAGTCATAAACACATTTCTGTTTGTAACTCATTACAAGGCATGATCAATCAACCTCTACATTTACGATACCTCACCTAACAGTTATTGGTAGCCTAATGTACCCTGTAAAGAAACATGTCAAATAGATTATGACATCTTGTAAGAGCCTTCACCTAACAGTTATTAGGTTACCCCGATCAGAAATGCCTATAATATAGTGATTGCATTAGAATGTTTCAGCCTAATATTAATAATAATGGGAGATTTTAAATGTTTTTGGTCTCATTTACAAATACAGCATTATGCATATGATTTTGTTCAATGATGGGATTTAAATTCTATATCATTTCAAAAATTATATCAATTTTAAATCATTGCTCATTACTATTTAATGGTATAATTATAATAAATTAATAATTTAATTTATTGTTGAGGCAACAAGTACATTATGTATTCATTGATATATGCTCATCAAATTACTCCTACAAGAATTCTATTAATTTTAGTTTAATTAAAACTATTAGAATCAATATTCAAATAATTTTAATCTTGAGTAATTATTATGTTCCACTGAAACAAGTTCGATCCCAAAATTTTAATTTCAATATACACTTTAATTCCGACAACAGAAGTACTAATCAAATTAGCATTAATAAAAATTGTAATAATTAATATAATAATATTAATGGGTGAAACTTTTGAATAATTTCAAATTTTCACATTACGGTCCCTTGTGGCAAACTACAATATTACCCTAAACTAGACCGATTTTGGGTTTACATAAAAATAAAAATAAAAAAAATACGCAACCAACTTAAATACATCTAAATGCATTCAATTATTACTCAAACATATCAAGCATATCCAAAAACATGCTAATATATATATTAGTCAACATTAACATCATATATTAACATGTATATGCATAAAATCATCATAAAACAAGTTTATATGATTTTCGATTTTATTATCCATATAAAAACATACTTTAAGCATATGACACATTAATGGGTGAAATTTTTGAGTAGTTTCAAAATTTTACAATTCAGTCCCTACGTGGTAAATTACAAAATTAATGCTCATCATAACCGAATTTTCAACATCAATTTTTTTTCACAACGACCATATATCCAAATCAATTGAACATATTCCAATAAAATATTCAACTCATGATTAACATATTAATCAACAAAATTGAATTAAAATTACACAAAACAATTTTATGCAATTTTAATTTCATTTCACAACATAATACAATATTATGCATATTTTCGAATACACGGCAATTTTGCATATTTTTCTTGTGACCCAAATGTATTACATGTGTCAAAACATATCCAACAATCACGTAAACATGTTAACATTTATTAATCAACATTAATAACACATGTTAACATATATATATATATATATAATGACATAAAAACAAATTCTTATATCATTTCAATTTATTATCAATATAATAGATCATATAAAAGTAGCATAGAACATATAATCACATTACATGCCAACCAATGGAATTTCAAAACTTGCCATAAATATCACTTTTGTGGCTGTGATACCACTATTGGGAAACAGTTTCCATTAATTCATTCATTAAAGTTTTAGATTTTATCAAATTACTAAACAATTGAGTAATAATAAATATTAATAATAAAATCAAAAAGTTAAGTATCAAAATCTTTAATATTGATTTCCATTATTATGGATAAACATTAACAATATTTTGTCACTTGGCCACTTTATATGATGTCATTTGCTAAACAAATATTTAATTAAATATTTTTAAAATGTTTAATTCATAAATAATAGGTGTCATAATCCACACCCTTGATTTGCATCATAATAGTTAAACATGAGGAAGATTTTGACACTTTGCAATATTTAATTTTTTCATTTGTCAAGCAATGATTTATTTGATTTTATCTTTTGACAACTTCTTATGGTGCCACTTGTCATTTATTAAATATTAATAAATAAATTAATTTATTTATTAATATATATAAATCAAATAATTTATCAATCAGTCTCTTATATATTCGTAAATTATATTTACGGTACTAATAAATTACCAAAAAATTTTTGAACTTACGAGTGCTAGCACATTATTGTGAAAATTTTATTCTTTACTTTTTATTAAGTAAAATTATCTTTCGATTGACTTATTAGAGTAATTTAATTTTCAATAATGTGAAACATCATCAACTGGCTTAATGATATTTATTTTATCTATCATCAACTTACCGGTTAATATGTGTGACTCCTTAGGTTCACTATGAACTAGACATAAACCAATATGAACTATTTCACATCACTTTTGTACAACTCATTGTAATCGAAATTCTCAATGACCATGAGTGACCTCTAGCAAGATATCATGACCCAAAACACAGAGAATATATTTTTAGATAAACCCATATAGTCGCACTTACGTATAGTAAAGTCTATCTGCTGTCGACTCCTAATCAGGTGTGGGTCATGGTATCGTTAAACCCCCTAACTCAATTATAAGATCAAAAACTTAATCATATAAGGGATTCACTTATCCGCAAAACTTATTTTCGAAAATCGCATATTCTAATCAAATATTTTATTTCTAAGTATGACAGCCTTACCTAGATTCTCAAGCTCAAATATCTAAACCAGCATATTCCATATTAATCATCACATGTCTTCATATAATAAGAACGCATTGCCATTAAACTTCTTTCACCGGACATGGCTAACTCAGTGCGATATACACAAGTGAATGATGTATCTCAGTGCAAAAGATATTTGTGATATTAGGAATGACAGCGGGTCAGGTTTGGGTAAGATATCCCCAAACCCATGCCCACATCTACAAAAACAATTCAATACCATATCTGTATTAAACAGCAGCAGGTTTGATATTTTATTACCAAACCCGCTTAAACGAATACTTAAAATTTACTAAACCCGCGAGGATATTTGCCAATATTTAGCAGGTTTTACTAGAATTCTCGGCATTAATTCAAAATAAAATATATCACTCATATAAAATATAAAATATATACAATAAAAAATAAATTTATCTTCCATATTTTTTTTCTTTAGGAAATCTTCTAAAACTTTCTTTGTAACACCCGCAATTTTGAAAATTTGTAATCGTAGCATCTGCAGTATTTAAAAAATTTAATTAAATAATTTGATATTATTTGATCAATTAAAATTTTATTTAACTTAGAATTTTTGGGTGAATTATTGAATTTTGAACTCAAAATAGTGTTATTTGTTTAGGTTCAAAATTAATGGTATAAAGTTGAGTTATAAGTGAATTTTTAATTAAAGAAATAGTATTTGGATTAATTTTGGATTTACTTATAAAGATTATGAAATATTAAAGTTTATTGTAGAATTTTTCAAAAGAACTAAAATAAAAAGTTTTCAAAATTTTAAGTTATTTTAATAAATTTAAAAAGAATAGGGACTTAAGTGATATTTTATGTCTCCAATTAAAATAAATTTAGCCTTTCTTCCCCCAAAACCGTGCCAGTATGCTTATTTTCTTAGTTTTCCAGCAAACACTTTCTCCAATTTCTTTCTCAATTTGAGGCCAAATGACTTTTAATTTGATCTGTTTTCTTTCAAATTTCAGTTACTGGTAAGGTCTATAACCCGATAAAAACTTGAATTTTAGATTTTTATCATGAATTGGAATTAGAGTTACTATTTATTTAAATAAGTTATTCTCAATTTTGAATAGAAAACGTTAAATTGAGTTAAATTGGAGTAGAAAACATATTATTGGATTGATTTAGCATTGATTGAAGTGTTTGTAAGAAGAAATTGGTGTGTTTTTCTCTCGGATAAACAGTGATTTTGAAAGTGTTATAGTGTCTTTAATCTGGCTACAGTAACTATTTGTATAGTAATTTTAATTTACACAGTAATTGATTGCACAGTAAATCCGATATGAACAGTAATTAGCTACAGTACCCCGGTATAAACAGTGTTATGCTATAGTAATTCTTGCGTAAATAGTGTTTTACTATAGTATTTAAATAAAAATTGTATTTGTTTATTTAGGTGAAAATATATATAAATTTAGGGCAGTCGGAAACATAAATTAGCATAAATTAGTAATAGAAATCGTTGTTGAAAATCAGATAAAGGACTTAGTTAGTTAAATTTTGTAATAAGAGTAAAACTAAGAAAATTTTGACACTAATTGCACGAATATCGTATTTAAAATATTTACATTATTTTATTAAATAGTAAAAAATATTATTTATATATTTGTAGTATTAGGTTACGAGAATCTGGAAGAAAGATCAGGTTAGGTAGGAGGATCATTAGTGGGAGTGGTTACCCTCCCACTGTTGTAAGTAAATCATGCATGCATTTTTAATATTTTTGAAAATCATGCGATATTCAATGTTATGCTAAAAATGGTGAATTTTAATGTTTTAATATGCCGAGATTGTTTTTATGAAATGAAAATTGAAAATGATGAATTTTAATGTTTGATATGCCGATATCTCATGTATGAAATGATTGTTGAAAATGATGTCGATGTGTAAATGTTAATTAATGAAAATGATTTTATGGCTCCAGTCATTAGTTAATGTTTATTTTGAGCTATTCAGAATTATGTTTAACTCACAATGCGCGTTTCTGTTTAACGTGCAATGCACGTTTTTGTTATAACTGATATGAAAATGTTTACTTTAAGCAGAACACGTGATCACGTTTTGAATCTGATCCGAGTCATCGTGAATGCAGGTGATACTAACTGACTGGGCCATTCTGAAAATGTTTGAAATATGAATGAATTTCTGTGTTAATTGATAGTTTGAAAATTCATTGATCCGGTTGTATAAATATGATTGCTTTGACAAGGAAAGAAATATGAAATGTTTGAAAATGTATTGATCTATTTGAGTATTTATATTCTGTATCATATCGACATATGAAAAACTTGTATGGTTTACTTACTGAGATTTTATCTCACTCTTTATTGTAAAAATTTTATTTTCCAGAGAATAATATTTATGAAGGAAGAAAGGAGGCGTAACAGGTGGTTAGGCGTAAAAGAAATTTTGATTATAGGTAAATAATAGAGTAATTGTAAGATTTATAACTTGTTATATAGATAACTTTATGTATGTGTAAGGAATTATGATATGATAGACATTTAAAAATTATATAATAGTAACACTCTTTGTATAAAATAATGTAGTATTATGTAATAATAATTTATTGAATAAGTATGAGAATGGAGTGTTACATTCTTCTTTTTTTATAAAAAAGAAATGAAAAAGAAAATAGTCATTAATCTATTTCTAATATTAGAATTGAAAGTAAGGAGATAACATTTCTCTTATATATCTAAAAAGATATTGCAAATTCTAAATAATTTAAAGAAAAAAAATAAGAAGTAATAATGTTGAATACAAATAGTAGATGTGCAACTTGTAAACCTTTGAAAAGAAAAATATTACAACGAGAAATAAAATAAACATGTCAATCTTGCATAAGAAACTCAACAACATGTCAATCTTGCACTTTACTCAAAGGAATAAAATAATATTCATGTTGAGTGTGATGTTGCAATGTTGTTTAAGGATATTTAGGTTTAATATTAAAACAATGTCATTTTGCTACTTTTAGGAAAAAAAATATTTGCAGATATTTATTCGTACTCGTATCTTTCCCAAACTCGTTACTGATTTTAAATTTATTTCTCAAATCCTTCTCAAACCTGTTTAGAAGCATACCAAACCTGCTTTATATGAATCGAGTAAGAGTGGGTTTATGAATAAAATTGCCATCTCTATGTAATATCTCAGGTCAAAGAATCAGTAGTACACTAGTACAACTGTGTGACGAATCATTAACTGTAGATATTCACTCATGTGATTCATCACATTTGGTCACGTTCAGTAAGACGTTCTCTAACATATTACCCATATTCATACTTTTGTGACATAAGACTCGCCACCCAACTGTTAGCATTCAATACTAATTATTGGTAGCATCTGAATATGTCATTCATGCAACGTCCTTATCCCGAATGACATTACCTCAATCAAGAACATATTTAGATATATTTAATTAAAAACTCTATACTCATATTTACAACTCTTTGCAAGTAAAATCTATAAAACATAATACATCTTAAGACCTCGTTTTCTAAATTTATATAATTGCAGTAGCTACCATAAAATTATGAATAATGACATATCGTTAACCCTAAATAACTAATTATTCACGATTAACTGTTAATATATACAAATTTCATATAGCCTGGACCCTATGACTTGATTGATTCCAAAACATATCTCTAACAGAGACGAGAGATGGTAAGACAATGCATGATTGACAATAAATACACTCCACCTAACAAATAACATAGGGGACAAATTTCTACTTTTGATTTTGTCGTAACTGTCAATGGTAGTAAAAGGCTAGCTATAAAGTAGACAAGCCCATTACCTAAATTATCGCAACAAAACAATGAAGCGTAGATTGTGAGTTATTTTTATTTTTATTTTGTTAAAGAAAAATAATATAATTTCCATAAAACAGTGTTAACTAAATGTAAGGGAATTTGATTGATGAGCCTAAGTGAGATAAAATTTGAAGGTTAAGAAATTTTTTTTGTAACATAGTCAAATTAGGAGATATAGTGTTGTGTTTTAAAATATTAAGGACCAAAGTGAAATTTTTAAAAGGTTAAGAACGATTAAGAGTTGTCAAATTATTGGTATATAGGGTAGCATACAATTATAGATCAAGATTCTCTCCTGATTTTTTCTATTATTGGTATTAATAGAAGTTGACATATGACATAATTAATAATTAATAATTTAGATTATATCTTGATTGTAACACCCCATTTTATACATAGTTTCAAATATAAAGTCATTCTCATATTAACTATACAATACTATACTATTATTACACAAGTTTTAAACAATTATATTTAACAAAAATCTTTATACATTCAAAATTATAGATACTATAACTCTTTATCACTAAACTACACTATTAGTTACATGTACCCAAAAATTTCATTTATGCCAAACCAATCTTGCACGCTTTCTTTGTCACTTCTACGCATTATTTTTGAAAAACAAAACTTTTAAAATAAACAGTTATACATAATCTTAGTAAGTAAATTATGCAAGTTTCACAGGTTGATGCAGTACAAAAAATAAATGCTTAAAAAAATAATACATTTTAAAACTTTTTAATTACACAAAAATTAATTCATAGCACAAATATTTTTAAAATGGCTCAATCAGTTACTGTCATCTGCACCCACGGTAACCCGGATCTAGAACGTAATTACGTGTTCCGCATATAGTAGATATTTTTTATTTCAATATAATAGAAATGCACATAGTGCGTTAAGTAGAATTCTTACTAACTTATAAGTGTTGACCTTGGTGTCACACAAACTCAAGCACTCATATTTTGATGATAACAATATTTTTAATTCAATCAAGCAAATGAACAAGAAAGCATAAAGGATTCAAGTTAAAGAATCAGCATACAAGCTAAGGGTATTTATTTTTTAATCTTAGAAATAAGCTTGTATATGTG
>JAXCLQ010071523.1:0-11916 GCA_035584115.1 Cedrela odorata
GTTGAAATCGGCGTCATTTTGAGCCGCCATGAATTGGAGGTTTTCTCTTCTTTGTTTGTTTCCGGTCTACAAAATCTCTGACTTTCTGTCCGAAAATTCATTAAAAAAAAAAAAAAAGAATCCAATTCCATATGTTTCTGCTTTTAACTTGTACTGTCTTATAAACTAAAACTTAGACATCCTATAATCGAATTAAGTAACACTATACTTTATTATATGGTTTTATTATATATAGTCCTTGTTGGTCGTATATTCATTGTTAATAAATACAATAAAATTTAACACTTTTAATTAATAGACCATTAATGGTGAAAACAAAATCACCTATATTATGACTCACAACTCTCCAAATTGCTTTATAAACTTTTCGTATGCTGGTAATTTTCATAACGGTTTTTGATGGAAAAAAATATAAATTAAAAGTTATACTTATACAAAATTCATTTTTTTTTTTCTATAAACTTCATCAAATGATGATTAAGAAAGCTTAAAAGATTTTCTACTAACGTTAAAACAATAAGAAAACGTCAATGACAAGAGGTAAGCATATTAGGCTTCTGCACTCAATTTTTGACAATTTAAATCATGATTTATGTTTTCATACTTACATTGGGTATCAGAACGTATTTATGCCTCTACCTTGATCTGTTTTGTGCGTATTTTTGATAAAAACAAGAAATGAAAAGTTGTGGGTTCATTCGGTCATTTTTTGAATCTTTCATGCAATTAATTTTTGTTGTTTTTAATGCAAATAAATATAAATAATGTATTAATAAATAAATTTAGAACATTTTGAAAGAGAAAATCGTCATAAAATATGTAGAAATCGACCAGAAACAAGGCCAAAAATGTTTCAGGTTCGCGGGTCAGAAATTGAGTCGTAACTGGCACTGGTCGACCTGGCTAGAGGTTGAAGATGAACCATAGAGAATCGAACGACATGTCAGTTGGTTATGAAATTTATGGATGACATGTTGTTTATATTTGGTTCAATAAAACGACATCTCATCAGTTTGGTAGTCAAAAGTTGACCATAAAGAGAAGACGGAATTAAAAATAAAAATTGGCCCGGTTAAAACCGACATGTCGATTTGGTTGGATTTAAAGCCAAAAATATTTAGGTCCTAGCATGATTTGAACCTGGCATAAGAATTTGTAAATGAACACTTTAACCATAGGTTATTATTTTTTATTTGCATTAAAATTATTATTATTATTATAGTGTAGTAAATAATTGCATGGAAAATATTTTGCCCGAATCGAACCCGGAACTTTTGAATTATGTTTTTGATTATTTCTTAAATGCATGTTATTTATGAAATTGTTTATAAATTCTGAAAAATAATGCAATTTAGTCCAAAATTATTTTTTGATTATTCAAGATTTTGGCCTAAAATTTAGTTTTATTTTCAATAAAATATGTAAATTATAATAATTTATAAATTTTTTGTAATATTTTGATTTTACATTAAATATGCATAATTTATTGTAATTTATGATATGTATATTTTATGATTGATAAATGCTTAACTTCTATGCATTTATTTTTAATATACATTTATAAATGCATACATTTAGATAAGAGTGTGCAAATTTGGAATACAAAAATCAAGGACTATTGTCGAGTATAGTTGTAGTTTATTTTGTTATTAATTACATGTTTAAAAAAATTTTTGTCAAAAGGGTTATAAGCTGACTAAGGAGATTGAGTTTTAAATGGAACCGCTTGTGATCCCTCCAATCTTTTTTGGGAATTTTTCTAGTGTAATTTTAACTTAAATAAATTATTATATTACTTGTATAATATATTTAAGAAAATAGAAACATTAAATAAAATTTCTGAATTTCTTATGTCTAAGTGATCTATATAATTTTTGAATTAGGGAGTAGACACAACATCTCTAAATAAAGTGAGAATAGGATCACATATAGTTTAAAAATATAAATTGTGATTAATCATATTCAATGTAATAAATTTTCTCTCACTTAAATTTTTATTACATTTATATGATTAATTAGGATAAAGTATCAAATTATTTTTCTTAACTTGTCCATGCATATTAAGAAAATAGATAAAATTTGATAGTTTTATCATAAAAATATATGAATCTACTAGAGTAAAATACTCAGTTCATAGACAATATTTTATGTTATTGATTCATATTTTAAGACATGTTTTATATTGAAAAAACATAATATTAGTATCAAATTTATGACATAAGCATGTATTGTGTACAGTTTTAGAACATGTAAACATATATGATATTAATGTTTTCGAACTAAAAAATGATTATTATAAAATATGGAAAGAAAATATTATTATTTATTTAGGGTGGATGTACATTGATTATGCTATTCGAAAAGATGAATCACCTAAAGTAACTAATACTAGCACTTCAGCTGAAATTGCTCTTTATAAATGCTGGGAGCAATCCAATCGCTTTAGTGTCATGTTCATTAAGATAAAGATTTCTGTTGGCATCCGTGATTACATCATAAAAATGAGAGATATTGCAACTCAACTCAAGACACTTGAGGTTAAAATGTCTGAATCTTTCTTAATACACTATATTTTAAACACTCTCCCTCAACCATACGAACTTTTCAAAATCTCATATAACACACATGAGGATAAATGGTCTATTAATGAACTGATGATTATGTGTGTAGAAAAGGAAGAGAGGTTACTAATGGAATTAGAAGAAAGTTCACGAGGTGTACATCTGGCTATATAAGGATATAAGAAAAGGTAAGCCAAGCAAAAAGGGAAAGATATAACACCAATGATATCTCCCCAGACTGAAATTCATAAGAAATCAAATGCTTTTTTTGTAAACAAAATGAGCATATAAAGAAGGATTGCGTGAAATTTCAACAGTGGCTTTCTCAGAAAGGTATTTTAATCTCTTTTATTTGTTATAAATCTAATATGACTAAGGTTTGTCATAATACATGGTAGATTGATTCTGGTTCTACAATCCATATTTCCAAAGTTTTGTAAGGCTTGCAAAACCTGAGGAAGCCAATGAGAACTAAGGAATATATCTTTTCAGAAAACAAGATACGCTCACCCGTAGAAGCTATTGGGATATACAATTTAGTTCTCAATAGTAGTTTTGTAATGACATTGGAGGAAATATTTTATATTCCTAGTTTTTCTAATAATTAAATTTCAGTTCAAGACTTGTACCCTATGGATATTTCTTTACATTTTCGTATTCATTTATAAATATTTTTTATAAATCTAATCTTATTAAAAATGGTATATTATTTGATGTTCATTTTCATGTTAACTTACAAAATGATGCATGTTATAGTATAATGCATACATGTACTAGCAATAAAAGATGTATTATGAATGAGAATTCCTCTATGCTATGGCATTAGAGATTGAGATATATTTCCATACAGAGAATCCAAAGTTTAGTAATTGATGAAGTACTTAGTACTCTAGATTTTATTGATTTTGATACTTGTGTGGATTGCATTAAAGGTAAGCAGACTGATAAGTTAAAAAAAAGGTGCCAAGAGAAGTTCTTACATATTAGAAATCATATATACTGATATATGTAGTCCTAGCTTAGACTCGTCTGGTCAGAAGTATTTTATCACCTTCATAGATGATTACTCACGATACATGTATTTCTACCTGTTGAATACTAATGATAAATTATTATATGCTTTTAAGATATTAAAGGTTGAAGTAGAGAAACAATGTGATAAGCAAATAAAGATCGTGAGATCTGATAGAGGTGGTAAATATTATGGGAGATACACTGAGAATGAACAAGCACCTGGTCTATTTGTAAGGTTTCTTCAAGAACGTAGGATTATTGCCCAATATACTATGCCTAGTTCTTCGAATCAAAATGGTATAGCTGAAAAAAGAAATCGAACATTATTAAACATGGTGCAGAACATGCTTAGTAGCTTTAAACCTCTTAAGTCATTGTGGATTAAAGCTCTTAAGACAACTGTATATATATTAAACCGTGTTTCAACTAAGGCAGTTGTAAAAACATCATTTGAGTTATAGAAAGGTTGGAAACTGAGTTTATGACATATACGGGTTTGAGGTTGTCATTCTAAAGTAAGAATTTACAATCCACAAGAAAAGAAGTTAGATCTAAGAACTATTAGTGGATATTTTATTGGATAGTCAAAAAGGTCTAAAGGATATAGACTTTACTGTCCATCTCATCAAACTAGGTTTGTGAAATCAAGAAATGCGAAATTTCTTAAAAATGACTTAATCAGTGGGAAAGAACAATTTCATAACATAGTTTTTGAAGAAGATCATTCAAGACCTTCCACTTTAAGTAGTCAATTAATTGTCATTAATAACACCCCTCTAGTACAAATGGATGTTGATTATTTAATGGTTGATATTCAACTAATAATGAATGACAATCAAACTCCACAAACAGATGATGTTTTAGTAGATCCGGTTGTTCAGGAATTACCTGAAAATATTAAACAACCAGTTGAACAACAACCTCCTCAAGAGAATGTTGATACAACATTAAGAAGATCTACTAGAATTAAAATGATCATCTATAACTAGTGATTATATTGTGTATCTACAAGAATATGACTATAATGTTGGAGTTGAAAATGATTATAATATGTTTTCACAAGCCATGAGTTGTCAAGAATCTAACTTATAGTATAATGCCATGAAAGAAGAGATGAATTCCATGTAAACGAACAAAGTCTGAAATCTTGTTGAGTTGTCTAAAAGGTTTAAACCCATTGGGTGTAAATAGATCTTTAAGACTAAGAAAGATTCATTAGGTAACATTAAGAGATGCAAGGCCAGACTTGTTGCCAAAGGATTCACTCAAAATGAAAGAGTCGATTATACATAAACTTTTTCTCTTGTGTCTAAAAATAATTCTCTCAGAGTAATTATGGTATTAGTAGCTCATTTTGATTTGAAGCTACATCAAATGGATATGAAAACGACATTTCTTAATGGAAATTTGGAAGAGGAAGTTTACATGAAATAACCTGAAGGATTCTCTTCCAAAGATGGTGAGTATTTGGTTTGTAAACTTAACAAATCTATATACGGATTGAAACAAGCCTCCCATCAGTGGTATTTTAAATTTCATGATGTTATCTCTTCATTCGGTTTCGAAGAGAATATTATGGATCAATGTATATACTAAAAGGTTAGTGAGAGTAAAATTTATTTCCTTATTCTCTATGTGGATGATATTTTACTTACAACCAATAATAAAGGGTTGTTACATGAGGTGAAATAATTCCTTTCCAAAATTTTCGATATGAAAGATATGAGTGATGCATCTTATGTCATTGGCATAAAGATTTATAGAGATAGACATTGAGGAATATTAGGTCTATCTCAAGAAACCTATATCAAGAAAATTTTAGAGAGTTTTAGAATAAAAGATTGTTTACCAAGTATAGCACTGATTGTTAAGGGTGATAAGTTCAATTTAAACTAATGCCCTAGAAATGATCTTGAAAAAGAACAAATGAACAACATTTCATATGCTTCAGCTATTGGAAATAAAATATATGCTTAAATTTATACCATACCTGACATTACTTTCGTAGTTGGAATGTTGAAGCGATATCAGAGTAACCTAGGTATGGACCACTGGAAAGCTTTAAAGAAAGTCTTGAGATATCTTCAAGGGACCAAAGATTACATGCTTACATATTGACAAACTAACAATTTGGAAGTAGTTGACTACTCAGATTTTGACTTCGCTGGCTGTGATGATTCAAGAAAATCAACTTCTAGTTACCTTTTTATGCTAATTGGCAGAGCCGTATCTTAGATGAGTGCTAAGCAGTCATTGATTGCTACTTCCACTATGGAGGCTGAGTTTGTTTCATATTTTGAGGTTACCTCACATGGAGTATAGTTAAAGAGTTTTATGTTTGGGCTTATAATTGTAGATTCTGCTTCTAGGCTATTGAGGATATATTGTGATAATTCAGCTGTTGTATTTTTAGCTAAGAACAATAAAAATAGTAGTCAAAGTAAACACATCGACATCAAATACGTAGTCATCATAGAACATGTTAAGGAAAATAAAGTGGTCATTAAATACGTTAGTACTAAATTAATGATAGTTGATCCTTTGACAAAAGGCATGCCACTTAAATGTTTTAAGGATCATGTGGATCTAATGAGACTTAATTCCATTATGTAAATTATTGTATACGTATATATAATTTATTGATGAAACTCTATTTATATGATTTTTTTCTTATTATATGCGCGTATTTATATAAGAGAAAAGTTATTATGATTGGACCTAAAATAAACATGAGATTTATTCATTAAGTCAAGGTCATTAAGTAGGATCAGGAATAAACATAAGGTTTATTTATTAAGTTATCATATATGGATAGATAGATAAGAAACATAATATATTGTAATATATAAAAGAAAAGTTGTGAATTTTGATAACCTATCGCCATGATTCATATACATGTTTCTTAAATATTAAGATTAGGAGAATTTATGGACCAAGTGGGGGAATATTGGTGGTTTATTCACCATTAATGAATACAATGAAACTTGGCATTTTTAATTAATGGACCATTAATGGTGAAAATGAAATCACCTATATTATGGCCCAAAACTCCTCAAATTGCCGTCTAAACTTCCCACATGCTGGTAATTTTCATAACGGTTATTGATGGAAAAACTTATAAATTAAAAATTATACTTGGTAAAAGGTCTTTGAACTCATTTTTCTCTGTAAACTCTATCAAGTGAGCATTAAGAGAGCTTGAAAGATTTTTTACTAACATCAAAACAATAAAAAAAAAAAAAGGTCAATGACAAGAAGTAAGCGTCTTGGACTTCCGCACTAAATTTCTTACAATTTAAAGCATGATTTATGTTTCCATACTTACAGTCTTAAGATTATGTGATATATTCGACCTAAATGTATATAATATACAGCTTTAGTTGAAAATATATATTAATCTTGGAATATGTATCTTATTCTTAGCAATGTAACACAGCTAGAAGTTCTTTTTCTTGGGTAGTGTACCTCCGCTCCGGTTCTGATAACTTCCAACTCTCGTAAGCTACGGGGTGGCCTTCCTAAAATAAAACTCCTCTCAATGTAAAGTTAGATGCATTGGTCTGCACCTCAAATGGTTTGGTTATATATGAAAGGGTAAGAACCAAATCTTTCACCATTGCTTCCTTCAAGCTGTTGAAGGCTCTTTTACACTGCTCCAACTATTCTCACATTAGACCCTTTTTCAATAGCTCGGTTAACGATGCAGCTTTCTTTGAGTACTCTTCTACAAACGGCTGGTAATAGTTAGCCAATCCAAGGAAGGATCGTAACTCTTTTATACTTATCGGCATCTTCCAATCTTAAATAGCCCTCACCTACTCTAAATCCATCCGTATGTAACCTTCCTCTATCACATGACCAATGAATTTGATGCGCTTCTAGGCAAACAAACACTTCTCTTTCTTTATAAAGAGTTTGTTGTCTCTCAACTTCTAAAGTACCTTAGCCAAGTGTTCCTTGTGTTCTTCTAAGGTTTTGCTGTATACCATGATGTCATCAAGATACACGACTACAAACTTGTCCAAATATTCATGGAATATATCATTCATTAATGTGCAGAAGGTTGTAGAAGCGTTTGTTAACCCGAACAGCATCACCAAAAACTTATACGATCTATATCGAGTGATGTATGTTGTTTTCGCCTCATCTTCTTTGGCAATCCTCATTTGATGGTAACCCGAACGTAAAGTTAGCTTGGTGAAATAGCTTGTCGAGCTCAGCTGATCAAACAAATCTACTATCAACATAATAGGATATGTGTTGCAAACCGTCAACTTGTTGAGAGCTCTATAGTCGATACACAACCATAGGCTTCCGTCTTGCTTCTTTTGGAATAACACCAAGGCTCGAACGATGCTTTCAATGATCTGATGAAGCCGGCCTCCTACAATTCATTTAATTATTTGCAGGGTTCAGCTAGTTCTGGTGGGGCCATTCTGTAAGGGGCAAGCGAAGGTGGTTTTGCCCCAGGCACCAACTCGATCTGATGATCAATTGCTCTCTTTGATGGCAAGGTCTTGGGCAGTTGATTCGACATCACTTCTGCAAATTCCCTCAATACATCTGCAATCTCCGATGAGGTTGGCTCTTCTTCCCTCTCCTCCACTAAAGTTAGAATTGCAATGAAGGACTGTTTGACCTTAGCTGGCAACATCACGGGCTTTTCTTCCATGATCAACAAACTACTAGTAGATGGAATTGGGATTGCGCCCTTCTCCAACAAGAAATTCATTCCCAATACGATATTAAAGTCATTCATCTACACGGCCACAAGGTTTACTTGACCTTCCCAAATGCCAATCCTTATCAATACTTGCTTTGCCAACCACTAGTAGGTAAGGCTTTGTAATTGACCGTCTTCATGATGCCAACATCCTCCTCGAGATTCAGCCTAAGGCGCTTTGCTTCTGAAGTGAAAATGAAGTTATGAGTGGCCTATGTGTCTACCATAACATTTCTTGTTATAATCTCATTGATTAAGGCATCAACGTACAAAAGATCATTTCTTGAGGGCTTCTTGCACTCGGATTATTTCTTTAGGGCATTCAACATCCTCAATGCCACCATATGACTAGTTTCTTCTGTCTCTTGATAACTCATAGGTGCCTCTTGCGGTTGATCTTCAGTTGTCATAGCACTTAGTCTCGTTTTCTTAGGGCACTCAGAGGCTTTATGCGGGTCATTGCATAGCCAACATTCAAACGGCCTCTTACTTGTTTCCTCATTGTTGGAAAATGTTAGTTTTCTAGGATAATTCGGCTCTGGCCTCTTGGTCGCTCCCCACCACTTATGGATATTCCTTTACATTTTTGTATTCATTTATAAATATATTTTTTTTAATATAAATCTAATCTTGTTGAAAATGGTACATTGTCTGATGGTCTTTTTCATGTTAACTTACAAAATGATGCTTGTTATAGTACAATGCATACATGTACCAGCAATAAAAGATGTATTATGAATGAAAATTCCTCTATGTTATGGTATCGGAGATTGGGATATATTTCCATACAGAGAATCCAAAGTTTAGTAAATGATGAAGTACTTAGTACTCTAGATTTTACTGAATTTGATACTTGTGTGGATTGCATTAAAGGTAAGCAGACCAACAAGTTAAAAAAAGGTGCCAAAAAGAGTTCTTACATATTAGAAATCATATATACTGATATATGTAGTCCTAGCTTAGACTCGTCTGGTCAGAAATATTTTATCACCTTCATAGATGATTACTCACGATACATGTATCTCTACTTGTTGAATACTAATGATAAATTATTATATGCTTTTAAGATATTCAAGGTTGAAGTAGAGAAACAGTGCGATAAGCAAATAAAGATCGTAAGATTTGATAGAGGTGGTAAATATTATGGTAGATACATTGAGAATGGATAAGCACCTGGTCCATTTGCGAGGTTTCTTTAATAATATAGGATTGTTGCCCAATATACTATGCCTGGTTCTCTGGATCAAAATGGTATAGCTAAAAGAAGAAATCGAACATTATTAGACATGGTGCAGAGCATGCTAAGTAGCTCTAAACTTCTTAAGTCATTGTGGATTAAAACTCTTAAGACAACTGTGTATATATTAAATCATGTTTCAACTAAGGCAGTTACAAAAACATCATTTGAGTTATGGAAAGGTTGGAAACCGAGTTTACGACATATACGCATTTGAGGTTGTCATTCTAAAGTAAGAATTTACAATCCACAAGAAAAGAAGTTAAATCCAAGAACTATTAGTGGATATTTTATTAGATAATTAGAAAGGTGTAAAGGATATAGATTTTACTGTCCATCTCATCAAACTAGGTTTGTGGAATTAAGAAATGCAAAATTTCTTGAGAATAATTTAATCAGTGGGAGGGATCAATTTCAGAACATAGTTTTTGAAGAAGATCATTTAAGATCTTCTACTTTAGGTAGTCAATTAATTATCATTAATAACACCCCTCCAGTACAAATGAGTGTTGATTATTTAATGGTTGATATTCAACCAATAATGAATAACAATCAAACTCCACAAGCAGATGATATTCCAGTAGATCCGGTTGTTCAGGAATTACTTGAAAATATTAAACAACTAGTTGAACAACAACCTCCTCAAGAAAATGTTGATACAACATTAAGAAGATCTACTAGAATTAAAACGATCATCTATATCTAGTGATTATATTGTATATCTACAAGAATACGACTATAATGTTAGAGCTGAAAATGATTCTAATACGTTTTCACAAGCCATAAGTTGTCAAAAATCTAACTTATAGTATAATGCCATGAAAGATGAGAAGAATTCCATGTAAACGAACAAAGTCTAGGATCTTGTTGAGTTGTCTAAAAGGTTTAAACCCATTGGATGTAAATAGATCCTTAAGACTAAGAAAGATTCATTAGATAACATTGAGAGATACAAGGCCAGACTTGTTGCCAAAGGGTTCACTTAAAATAAAAGAGTCGATTATATAGAAACTTTTTCTCTTGTGTCTAAAAATAATTCTCTCCGAATAATTATGGCATTAATAGCTCATTTTGATCTGAAGTTACATCATATGGATGTGAAAACGATATTTCTGAATGGAATTTTGGAAGAGGATGTTTACATGAAATAACCTGAAGGATTATCTTCCAAAGATGGTGAGTATTTGGTTTGTAAACTTAACAAATTTATATATGGATTAAAACAAGCCTCCCATCAGTGGTATTTTAAATTTTATGATGTTATCTCTTCATTCGGTTTCGAAGAGAATATTATGGATCAATGTAATATTATGGGTCAATGTATATACCAAAAGGTTAGTAAGAGTAAAATTTGTCTTCTTATTCTACATGTGGATGATATTTTACTTGCAACCAATAATAAAAGGTTGTTACATGAGGTAAAACAATTCATTTCCAAAATTTTCGATATGAAAAATATGAGTGATGCATTTTATGTTATTGGCATAAAGATCTATAGAGATAGACATCGAGGAATATTAGGTCTTTCTCAAGAAACCTATATCAAGAAAATTTTAGAGAGTTTTAGAATAAAAGATTATTCACCAAGTATAACACTGACTGTCAAGGGTGATAAGTTCAATTTGAACCAATGCCCTAGAAATAATCTTGAAAAAGAACAAATGAACAACATTTCATATGCTTCAGCTGTTAGAAATATAATGTATGCTCAAGTTTATACCATACCTGACATTACTTTCGTAGTTGAAATGTTGAAGCGATATCAGAGTAGGTATGGACTAGTAGAAAGCTGCAAAGAAAGTCTTGAGATATCTTCAAGAGACCAAGGATTACATGCTTATATACAGATGAACTAACAATTTGAAAGTAGTTGACTACTTAGATTTTGACTTCGCTAACTGTGATGATTCAAGAAAATCAACTTCTGGATACCTCTTTATGCTAATTAGCAGAGTCGTATCTTAGATGAGTGCTAAGCAGTCATTAATTGCTACTTCCACTATGGAGGCTGAGTTCATTTCATATTTTGAGGTTACCTCACATGGAGTATGGTTAAAGAGTTTCATGTCTGGGTTTAAAATTGTGGATTCTGTTTCTAGGCTATTGAGGGTATATTGTGATAATTCAACTGTTGTATTTTTGGCTAAGAATAATAAAAGTGGTAGTCAAAGTAAACATATCGACATCAAATACGTAGTCATTAGAGAACATGTTAAGGAAAATAAAGTGGTTATTGAATACGTTAGCACTGAATTAATGATAGCTGATCCTTTGACAAAAGGCATGCTACCTAAAAATTTTAAGGATCATGTGGATCGAATGAGACTTGATTCCATTATGTAAATTATTGTATACGTATATATAATTTATTGATGAAACTT
>JAXCLQ010071524.1:0-11909 GCA_035584115.1 Cedrela odorata
GATGTATTTAAATCAGACTCTGTACTCATATCTATAACTTCTTACAGATAGAGTCATGACGTCATAATACATCTCTAGATCTCATTCTACATTTTATGTACAATATATATACGCAATTGAATATGCAAAATGATATAACAGTCATTTTATTAATTGTAAACTAATTTACAATTAATTACAAAGTTATATATGCATAAAAATAATATCCCTAAACCATATGAAACGATTGATTCTAGGGCATATCTCCAACAGTAATGCATATAAATACAAATCATATGCATGAACTCATAAACATATACTAAGGGCTTTATGCCCATCAACAACATGCTAGATATATATCATGATACTCATATACAAAAGGGTATATGCACAAATATCGATATGTACAGAAATATACAAAAGTCACACCCATAATGTGTATTCATTATTTGGCGTCGTGCTTGATATACAAAATAGACAAAGATATTAACTTCTAGGTAATTGCGTGGAGAATCTGGAATCCCAATGTCTTTCATGAACATCTCATCAAATCATCACCTACAAGTAAGTCTTGCAATCATTGGAAACTATGGTGGAATGAGTTTTGGGGAAACTTAGTAAGTGGATACTAAAACTATAGGAGAATGATAAATTACAAGTAATTTAGTTTCGATATAAAATATGTTTAAAATTAAAGTCAATTTTAAATATAAACCATAATAACAGAACAACCACTGCATGATATTATGATTCCATAATTATAATTTTAGAGAGTCAAGTGAAAACAAAAAAATATGTAAGGATGTGTACAGATTTTAGGTCAGATATCAGACCGTCCTTCGCCTCTTACTTCTCACATGTACCGGTAACCATACATAACAAAAATCAGAATGTGCTTTTAGAGCACATAAAATTCCCCTCTTATGTCTCCTGATTAAAGATAAGTAAAAATTAAAATAATGGCTAAGACATAAGGTCCGAAACATAAAAATCAAAAATAAAACACATTAACGATGAATCGAGTCATAATGTCTCAAAGCCTTAGCAAATCACATATCAAATCAAAATATCAACTAAAACATACTTATCGTAACATATCTTCCTTTATTTGTTCACAACCGAATTAGTCTAGACAAGGTTTTAGCAAAATGTACACATCAGTAATCATTTTATTTTCAATTATATATAATCAGAAATAAAATCAATACAGAAACATTATTAAATAAGTCACAATTAAAATACAATGGTAGCCTCATGGCCTCTAAATCAATTTATTTATTATGAATTTGACAATTAATACTCAATAAATATTTTAAAGTTATATAGAAATAAGATAAAGAATAAATATCCACTCACACAGTATTGTCAAAAACCGAACAAAAACCAGATCACTGTGGGCTGATGGCTACTCCTTCGACATATCTATAATACATTTATACTTAATTATCAACACAATAATTGAAATATATATGCTTGAAATTAACTACGACATTAATATATGACAAGCTCCCCCCCCACCTCTCCTCTTCTTTTTGAATTCTATTTTCTTTTACGATCCTAATCTAACGATTAATACTCGAGATGTTGTTGATTATGCTTAACTTGCTATTATTAATCAATTTCGTACATAACACATAATTTCGAAATCAAAATCAAGTTTGAAAACTATTGCCACTATCTTTTGACAAAATTTAATTTCATTTATTATAACAGTTAATCGGTTTAATTCTAACCTAAATAAATATAATCAAAAAGTTTTCGTAATGAATAGTGATTTTGTAATAAATAATAACAATTATTAAAAAATTATTTAAAATACAAAAATACGATAGTAATGGTGCTGAAAATTATAACAAGAGGTTAATTTAACCATAAGACGTATGAATCACGAGTAATCGCAAAAAGCCCCAAATCGTGAATAGTTCTTAGAGGGTAACCCATGACAAGTATGTTTGAATGGCAGCAAGAAACAAGACTTTAATCGGTTATAAAATGAGTGATTTGAAGAAAACTGAAGAAAACTTTAAAAATAAGAAAATGAAACCCACGGGAAGGAGGAGAAATGAGTTATTTTGCTTTCTTTTTATCTCAAATAGAGATTAATGAATGAAGAAATGACTCATTTGCCCTAACAAAGTTGTAACATCTTTAAATCCAAAGATGTTACCCATAGGTGATGGGATCCTCCATCACCCTAAGCCTTAACCTGTCTATTATAAATGTATACACAACTCTTATAACTCTTCACAACATATCATAATGCATGTACTGTATAAAGGCAATATGCCCAATCATGAAACATAAATAGGATACATTAATGTTATACAATATTTAACATAACACAATTTATGCTGAAATATATGCCTAACTCTAATTATAACACTCTATGCATGATGAACCCATACGCCCTAGTAACTGCAGTGTGTATCATTTCCTTTGTTTGTGTCTTCATTGTACTGTAACATCTTTTTCTCTAACTAAAGATCCAGCCTGCAAAACTGAAAAGGTGAAGGGGAGTAAGTCCTAAGGACCCAATGAATGAATATAATGAAATAAGAAAACATAAGCAAAGAATAAGAGTATTAAATTTAAAGTATAACCTTCCACAGTAATTTAAACTATTCACTTAAAAAAATCAACCAAGTAATATAAAATAGTTTTCATGAATAAAATATGTGGATGATCAATTAAAAGATATCTAGGCTTGCCAAGAAACTATTCCTCGAGATATCCCCCAGCGTGTATCTAGTTGATTTCTTAAAACCCGCTAATGAGTTATTTTACGTCAGTATATAGAATAAAAATCAATAAGCCAACTCGTTAGCATTGGCTTGAATAAGAGGTGCGATATTAAACACCAACTTATCCAGTAGTAACATCTTCTTTACCTCATATCATATAGTAAAGGTGGAAATAGGTAACCTTTCCCTTACCCCTTTCTTAAGTAAGGGTGGAAATATGAAACTATCCCTTACCCTTTTCTCTAGTAAGGGTAACAATATATATTATGTAACTTATCTCCTACCCTTTTCTCTAATAAGGGTAGCAATATGTATTATGTAATCTCTCCCTTACCCTTTTCTCTACTAAGGGTGGAACATCCATACACAGATGCGCTCCTATCTAGCACTTACACCAAAATTCAAATCATGAAAATTCGTATAACATCTTTCATTTTTTTTATCACATATCAACACAAGAATCAATTTATCATAAATCATCCATCCACAAAAACAGTTTATGAATATCTAAACACATTTTCTAAAAATTCACTCTTACTTCAAACATATTAATTTTCATCCGTATAAAATATTCATAAACCTTGGATTCATAAAATATCTTAACAATTCAAATCAATTCCCAACATTTATATTTTAAATATTTTATCCAAACCATATTTTAGGAAAATGAAATAAAATATCCATACAAATCAATTTTCAAAACATTCATAATTCAAGCATTATGCATAAATAATATTTTGGAAAATAAAGCATTCACTCATAGGTTTACACTTAACCAATTCCTAATCGCAGTACCATTGATGGTTGGTCCGCTCGACGATCTACAAATACAATTCCTTTTGTTATAACCTAAAATATCATATACTTGCCATATAAACTAATAAATATACCATACATGACAATGATTCTTAATAGAAAATATGAGTGTCTTAGACTTCCATAATTCTTATGAAGCTCGAACTACCCTTTTTTTAATTCGAAAAATCACCACCTTAATTTCAACTATTCTAAACAATGTCTTTTCGAAACAAGGGTAACTTTAGAGTTTCATTGTGATTAATCGGAATTACATTTTAAGCCAAATTTTTAATATGTTCATCCCTTATTAGTCTAGTTTACGTGACTTTTTACGGATTCTAATTCCAAATCCAAATGTTCGAGTTATAAGATTTCTATACACTGCGCAGAATGAGATAATATGCAGTCTCAAAATAGGGTACTCACTTCTGAAATTTATTATGAACTCATTCCTTCATGAAACAAGCTAGTTTTTTGATATGTTATTTTTCTATGTATCTAGTTTTCAAAAAATTTTACAAAGCTAACATAGGATGTCAAAAATACTATTCTGTTTTAGGATTTTCGTACACTACTCAGAATTTTTGACAACCTAAAATGCACTATAGTCACTTCCAAATTTTGCTGCGGATTCATCTTTGCACGAATTGACCTGGTTTTTAACTATGTTAACCGTTTTCGTGTTTAGTTTTTTAAAGTTTTACTGTTTGTTAATTGGAGGTATATAATTCATTTTATAATTAAAATATTGAGCATAGGTCAGAAATTCCAGTAAACAAAATTCCACCCCTGCCTATCAAATTTCAACTCTACAACTTATTCACCATTTTCATATATCATTCACACTTTATATTTCACATTTCTCACGCCTAAAACACAACCAAAACACTGCATCTACCAATTATCATGTATGTTTTTCATTCCACTTGCACCATATTTTGCATCTAAAACATAGCTATATACATATAAATCATGCACTACCTATAATTTCCAAAGCTAACTAAGTACATAATTCAAAAAATTATCATTAAACATTATAAATCATCAAATAAATTTCAAGAACACTTACAGTCACAAGAATTTGCTTACCTTGCTTTTTCTTTTCTTCCTCTCTCCCTTTCTCTTCTTCTTTTTCCTCCTTCTCTTCTTTTCTTCCTTCTTTTTTTCTTCTCATTTCTTCTCTTCTTCTCTCTTGACCACCATCTCTTTTCTTTATTTCTTTTTCTTCTTCTTCTTTCCTTCTCCTTTCTTTCTCCTACCTTTCTTTCTTTTGCTCTCTCTCTCCCTTGCCTTGGTTCTTTTTGGCCCTCTTATGATGTCTTGATTTTACTAAAGAAATGTAGAAATTTTTAGAAAATTTTGGGCTTTAATATAAATAAAATTAGGCTTGAGCATTAGGATTTATGGGTTTGAAATTGTGCTTCATGCTTGCCATAACATGGGCTTGAACATTTAAGCTTTATACTTAGTTTGTGGGCTTAAGCTTAAGCCCTCATTTCTAAACATAATGGGCTAGGACATGCGTGCATGAATATGGACTTAATAATAGTCTTGGGCCATTCATTTGGTTTTTTTATTATGGCCCCATATTTATAACAAATTACTTTTTGTAACGTTCGCAACTTTAAAAATTTGTAACTGTAACCTCCACAATATTTAGGAAATTAATTGAATATTTGATGTTATTTGTTTAATTAAAAATTATATGTAATTTAGACATTTTTGGTGAATGATTAAATTTTGGACTTAAAATAGTGTTATTTGTCTAGTTCTAAAATTAATATTATAAAGTTATAAGTGAATTTTGGATTAAGAAAATAGTATTTGGATTAATTTTGGAGTTAATTGTAAAGATTCTGAAACATTAAAAGTTATTTTAAAATTTTTTTAAAGGGACGAAAATGAAAGTTTTTTTAAGTTTTAGGCTATTTTCATAATAATAAAAACAGCAAGAACCTAATTGATATTTTGCATCCCCAAATAAAATACATTTCAGCCATCTTCTTACCCCAGCCTGTATTCATTTCTGCAATTTTTTAGTAAGCTTTTTCCTTAATTCTTTATCAAATTCTGGCCAAATTACTCTAAATTTGAGCGATTTTCTTTCAAATCTTAGTTACCGATAAGCTTTATAACCCGTTAGGAACTTAATTTTTAGATTTTTGACATAAATTTAATTGAAATTACTATTCATCCGAGAAAATTAAACTTGATTTTAAGTAGAAAATATTAAATTGTGTTAATTTGAAGTAGAAAACATAGTATTGGATTGATTTAGCATTGATTGAAGTGTTTATGGGAAGAAATTGGTGTGTTTTGCTCTTGGATAAACAGTGATTTTTGAAGGCGCTATAGTATTTTTGAATATTGTTACAGTAACTTTAATCTGCACAGTAATTCCGGTATAAATAGTACTTAACTACAGTACCCGGTATGAATAGTTTTTTGCTACACTAATTCTGGTATGAATAGTATTTTGCTATAGTATTTTAATCAAAATCTTATTTGTTTACTTAGGTGAAAATATGTAGATTTATGGTAGTCGAAAATATGAATTAGCATAAGTTAGTAATAGAAATTTGTTGTTGAAAATCTGATAAAGGATTTAGTTAGTTAAATTTAGTGATAAGGGTAAAACTAAAGAAATTTTGACACTAATTGCACGAATATCGCATCTAAAATATTTATATTTTTTTATTGAATAATAGAAAACATGATTTATATATTTATGGTATTAAGTTACAAGAATCCAAAAGAAAGATCAGGTTAGGTGGGAGGATCATTAGTGGGAGTGGTTACCCTCCCATTGTTATAAGTCGATCGTGCATGTATTTTAATGTTTTTGAAACTGTGCGATATTCGATGTTGTGTGAAAATGTGTATATTACTGTTTGGTATGCCAGCATGAATTTTATAAAATGATTTTTGAAAAATTATGAATTCAAATGTTATACGCTGATATTGCACTTATGAAATGTTTATGAAATAATGTCGATGTGTAAATGTTTATGAATGAAAATGATTTTATGGCTCTAGTCGCTAGTTAAATGTTTATTTTGACTTGGCTGGGTCTCGTGACAAAGTAGGACTTACGAGCTATTCAAAATTCTGTTTAACACGGAATGTGCGTTTCTGTTTAACGTGTAATGCACATTTATGTTATAATTGAAATGAAAATGTCCGTTTTAAGCAGAACACGTGATCACGTTTTGAATTCAGGTCACCGTGGGTGCAGGTGACACTAATTGACTGAGCCATTCTGTAAATATTTGAAATATGAATGAATTCCTATGTTAATTGATAATTTGAAAATTCATTGATCCGTTTATACAAATATGATTACTTTGAAAATGAAAGAAATATGAAAGGTTTAAAAATATATTGATTTATCTGAATATTTATATACTGTATCATATCGACATATGAAAAACTTACATGGTTTACTTACTGAGATGTTATCTCACTATTTATTGTAAAAATTTTAATTTTTAGAGAATAGTACGTAGAAGTGAGAAAGGACGCGTGCAAGGTTAGTTAAGTATAGATAAAAATCTTGGTTATATATACAATTAATAGAATAATTATAAGTTTGAGAACTAGTTATATAGAAAACTCTTTGTACGTGTAAGGAATTTAAAAATTATAGACATTTAAGAATTATGTAATAGTAATATTCTTTGTATAAAATGATGTGGTATTATGTAATAATGATTGATTGAATAAGTATGAGAATGGGGTATTATACTTTTCTTCCCTCTATTTGTTAGAAATTAGGACATTGACCCCTCGAACTTTGAAACTTTTTCATTCTAATCATTGATATCTTATAATAATTTTCATAGTATATTTTTGGCCATTACAAAATTAAAAGGAATGAAGAAAAATGAAATTAAAAAGGGTAAATATAATATTTCTTGCCTTCCTACACATTTATTATATTTCAGGCTTTGATTCTCTCTCATCTAATCTTGGATTTAACTCAAATTTAATTCATATCAATCATCTTCGAGTCTTCTTTCAGTAGCTACAAACTTTTTATCAATCGGATTTTTGAAGATCGAGTGCGCGGATAGAGCCTTAAAGGAAAATTTTCTAAACTTAACAAATTGTTATCAAATCACTCCTAATAGCTAAGTAAACATTAATATGGAGTTAGTAGCTAAATTTTCAACATCCAAACATAAAATTCATAAAATAATAAAATTGTTCCTCTAGTGTAAAATGACTAAAATTCCCTTAGTTTAAATTTTGAAGTATTACACCAACGTCCTTTGGACTTTTGCCTGTACACAAAACATGCATGATTATATTACATTACCGAAAAGTATATAATTAATGATTACATTACATTACCGAAAAGTATATAATTTTTACAAAAGATAAAGTTATTTGACACATACATTCTTATTTTTAATTTTTTTTACATGAAATCCGACGAAGTATTAGTTGTAATACATCGCTGACAAGCTTTGTGACGTATTGCCCACATAATTAATAGGCTTAGACATCCACAACTGTTCAAGAAACAACATAAAAAGTGTCAGGTATATTACCTTACGAACTACAATATGACAAACAAATTAATGTACAAAAAAAAAAATTTGAGTGCATACCTGATATACAATAACAAAACCGTACAAGTTGTACTTTGTCGTGTACATCTTGTCTTTTGGCTCTGCAATAACAACTTTTTCCTTATGTCTAGCTTTCTTTCCTTCTATTACAAAGTTCAAGTTCTTGTATAAATATCATTAGACCACGGATCCCCATGGATATATATTAAATTGGTCGAGATTGTTCAATATGTATAACAACCAGATGTCTACTTTGTTGTGGAACCCCTTGCTGAATAATAACTGTTCAAGCAAGTAAAAGAATGACAACATAACTATGTCACAGTCATCTATTACAGTAAAATCGAAGGCCTTGTTCTCGTTATCTAACTTACCGAACTTAATCACCTTACCGAGTGGTGTCACCTTATCAATAATGATCAATAAGTGGTATCTTCGATGAGAAAATATAAGACATTATCATCATTATCGGTTGTAACAACCTCTTGTAATAATATCCAATGCACAAGGTTGCTCAAGTTCTTGTATTATTAATGTCAAGAAAATAACTGAACCAAATTTGTCGAAATAACATTTTTTGTAGTAGAATCAATTTTTCTTTAATTGCGCTAATAACCCATGTAAAGGATAATGAAGTTAGATATCCCCACAAGTGGCCATTCTTGGGAACGTTCAATGTTTTTGTTGGCTTCACCATTTTTTCCTATTTAAATGTTCAACATTAAGTCATAAAAGGGGACATTGCAAAATGTCGCAATACAATTGAAATTACAATATTTATAATTTTTAAATTAATCCTAAATAATTTTTTTTAAGATAGTCCTAAGTATTTAAAAATTAATCTTAAATATTTTTTTAAAATTATAAAAGTTAATCCTAAATATTTTAAAATTTTTAAAAATTCAATAAAACTTTCAAAATTTAACAAATAGGTACCTAATATTTTAAAATCATGACAAATACAACATTACTACAATTAGAGACTAAAATGCATAATTTTTACAGTTAACTACTTTCTTAAATTAACCCCAACTATTTTTAAAATTATAAAAATTTACATAAACTTTGAAAACTTGACAATAGGTTCCCATTTTAAATCCATTGCCATTAGGTACCTCGGGATAACTTTCAAGAAAACATCCGTCATTTTTGAGCAAATATTTGTTCTCCAAAGTGAGGTTTCCCTCACTTTCGAGGACATGCTACCTGAAATGCCAATATCTAAGCATGCATGTCCTCTAAAGCGAGGAAAATCCCCCATTTCCAAGCAAAAATTAACATTTTTTTAATTTTTCATTAAAATAAATGCACAAAGCACAACATAAATCCGACAACATGTTGAAAATCGCAAATTCTACGAATCAAAAATTGTAAAAATCACAAATCATAACATAAAAACAACAAAAATCACAAAATATAATACATAGAACAACTAGAAGCAAACTAACCTTACTTATTTAATCTTTATTGAAGTGGATCTACGATCTCAGCTTTCAACTGGGCAAAAATTCACCAAAAACAACTCACCTTCAAGAAAAACAGAGAAGTTTCGAGAAGAAAGAAAAATGAAAGAGAAAGGGAGACAATACGTTTTATTATTTGGTTCAATTTCATATTTTTTTTGGCTTGTTTGATAAATGAATTATTAAATTATTTCTAGTATTAATTAAATTTGAAAAATCACTACACTTACCTAAAACTAATAGCTAAACACATTGATGAGTACTTATATTTTCAATTTTGTACTTATAGATTTTAAATATTAATGTTATTTATTAATTAAATTATAATTCACACGAAGTAAATCATCCCTGTAAAACTCATAAAAAAAAATCTTTTAAAATTATTATTTACTCAATTTTTAATGAAATATTCTTAACAATATTGAAATATATATGAAAATAAAATTTAAAAAAAAAAACTAAAAATTTAATGCATATATAACAATTAGTACAGCAAGTGTAACAGTCCCAACAGAATAACATTATTTTCTTTCATTTAATAAACAAATTAACATAAAATATTATTGAGGAAGAATATGCAGCTGGTGCTAGTTTATGATTGGATTTTGGAACCATGCAGCAGCTGGGATTGGCTGCCAGAAATTGCTTTCTATATATTAAAATCAATTTGTGGAATGCTTAGAAACAATTAAAGTTATTTATTAACCATTTGTTAAAATCTGGTTTCATCCTTTCAACAAAAATTAACGAGTATTATTATGTATGGAAACTTTTATGTAAATTATTTATATAAATTAAAAAGAAATATTATATTAAATTACCTGAAAACAATATAATTTTACTGTAATAGTTTGTATAAATAGAGTTAGTATAAAAATTTGTCTCTAACATTACTAAAATTTAATTAGTGTCTTGTAAAAAAAGGACCAAAATCTTGATATTTTATATCATACTCAAAAAAATAAAGAGTAAAAATAATATTTGGTATTGTTGTACTTTTACTTCGTTTTCAAAGCACAATAATTAAAGTGTTGGTATTGTTGTACTTTTACTTCATTTTCAAAGCACAATAATTAAAGTGTTCAACAACCTTTAGGGCTTGTTTGGTGCTTAGTATAAGGATGAAATTGGACAAAAATAATCAATTCTCATGTTTTGGTAACCTCAGGATGAGATAAATTATATGAAATTCGCATAAATTATTATGAGTCCACATATTTAGTAAAAAAATGATAAAAAAAATTATATAATAATAGTCAAATAACATAGAATATGATAAAATAAGTATTTGAAGTTAAAAAATAATTTATAAATAATTTAAATTAATATTTTAAAATATTTACTTATTATTTTATTTTATTTTAAATAATAAATTATTTAATTTAATTTTTAATAATTTTAAAAATAAAATTATATATATAATTTTATCCTATCATATCCTGCATATCGAACGGACACTTAATAGTAACTCTATTTATATTTATATTTAGTAATTTCATTTAATAATAATTGTGGCTTTGAAGTTAGTTGAAAATTTAAAAAATGCATCAATCTCAAACATACTTTAATTAAAAAATTTATACTACATTGCACATGAATAAAATAATAATTAATATATTTTACAAGTAATATTAAATATTTTAATAATTATTTTTTAAAAAAAAATAAAGTGTTAAAATATTTATACAATTTAACACTTTTTCTTTAAAATTTTTATTCAGACCCTTAGTATATAATTTAGGTGCTTTTTAAATCTAAACTGGCGCGAACTTGAAATGATTTTATAATACATCTCTATTAATATAAAATTTTAAACTTGAAATAATTTGTACACATCTCAATAGAATCTTAACTAAGGAAAAATCAGAATAAAAAAAAATAATTAAAAAAAGTGGTTCAATGCTTGGGCACATGTAGTATTAAATGCTGATGAAAATTTCCTTTCATTATAACGACATAAAAAGGAAACAAAACTAGTCATGGGCACATCACACTAATTACATCATTTCCATTTTATTGCCCTTCATCAAAATTTTATCAACTTTCAAAAATCTCTTTATGATTTTTAACTCTTATATGTTTGGTCTCTATTGGATCTATTAATCAATCATTAATTGAGTTCATAAATGTACTTTCTAAAGGATCTCGTAAATTTTGTTCTTACAATTTATTTATTTTTACTATATACACAACTTAACCCAATTTCATGTGAATGTAAATTTAATTTGAACATAATTTGATGTTAAAATATTACATTATTTAAAAAACAAAAATTACCAATTGAACTTATTAATGACCACATCCAAAAAATCTCATTGTAATATAATAATAATAATAATAATAATAATAATAAT
>JAXCLQ010071525.1:0-11907 GCA_035584115.1 Cedrela odorata
GTGCATGATGAAGCAGTGTCCTTCATCCATTTTTCACCTTCTTTGACTAAATCCTTATGTGCTTCAGTAAACACCTCCCTAGGAGTTTTGTTTTTATCATTTTTTTCTTCATGAAGAGATGGGTGGACAAAATTTCCTACGGCCTGAAGAAAAAGTTAGCACAGGGCATGAAAAAGTAGGTAATATAAACAGATTCAAAGTTGTCTGTTTAGATTTGAATCAAACTTATAAGAATGAAGCTGATAAGTCGAACCGATTTACACCAACATCAGTTCAATTTATTCGTTTGAGAATCTTAAAAGCATGAAAATTAAGATGAATTTGTTATTGTAAAAAGAACAAAATTCTTAAATCAAATTTTTTTGGTAAGATTTTGTACAAAATAAAAACATCAAATCAAGAAATTCATTATATGGATCAAATTTGAGACGACAGGCATTCGGAGCAAAGAAATTCATCAGGAATAGCAATTTATCATATGGATCAGAATCCTGAATCTTTTATATCATAGTTAGATCATCTAAGTTGAATCTTTATTGAGTTTTCTATCATTTCTTATGGATTACGAAAGAAAAAAAAATCACCTTGAACCATTGCAACTCCCGCTGCATCTGCAATGCAGCACCTGCGACCTTACTTGAAGGTTCCAATCTACCAGCTAAATGCAACATGTTGTTGTAATTTTTGTCTGGCATAGACTTAAGGTCACTAAAGAAACGGAGACCATGTATGAGATTATAAACTTCTTCTTGGCGATGTAGAACTGCAATATCAAATATGTTTTGCCTCTCTGAGTTAACCCAAGAAACTGAATCGTCATAGGCCATAATAAATTCTTTGACAAACTCAGAAATCCCTAATCTAGCAGCTGTATGTAACGAAGTCTCTAAACTCTCCCTGATTTCAGGATCATTCCAAATCAGTCCTTCACAGAACGTTCTGAGGATTTCAACTGTTTGCATATGCTTTAACTTTTGGTCACGTAAATCCTTGATACAGGGGACTGCAATTGAACTCGAGTTAATAAAAGAATATTTCATTCAAACGACCTAATTCAAGAGAACAGTGTCAATGCCTTACCGAGAAGCACGAGGGCATTCCAAAACATCATATGCAATTCTTGGCACATTGCACCTGCTATATATGTTTATAGCAAATAGGTTTAGGAATCATTAAAGGATAGATAAATATATACAACAGTGTGCTCGTTGTAATTTAGGAAGAACAAATTTTAGTTAATTTCTTATATCAACTAAAAATAAGAGATTCACGGACCAAATGTAGTAGTGATTTGTCGAAGAGATCCAAAAGTTGTAGCTTTTTTTGAGTAGTCTTTCGATCTCGCAAGTAGATTCTCCAGGTCTCCACCCGCACTTTGATTCTTGTTGGTCTTATCAATCGAAGAAATATTGTCCTCTTTTACAGCAATGCCTGCAAATTTACGTATGGCTTTGTTTGGTGGGGGAAGTTACAACAACTTTGTGCGTATATATATAAAATTGTAAAAAAATAATAATAATTAATTAAGAATAAAAGGATCAATATTGACACCGACATTTATATATTAAGCGCTGCAAATGTCCAAGCTGATTCCCACTAGCAAACGCGAGAGGTTTTTCAGCCAACGCCTCTAAAACAATAGTCCGGGAGCAGATGTCCTTACGGCCTATCTTTGGATCCTGCGTCAAGAAATCTAAAGCTACATCTGGTGCATGAAGGAATGACCAAGTCCAAGTCAGAGCACGCCAATATAATGTAGCCAAAATCTCAATTAAATTATTAAGGACAAAAGATTGTTTGTGCTGCTAAGATATGCATGTTTGAGAGAATTAATATATATGCAAATAAATACTGACCATATAAATTAGATTGGAGTAAATATGCAAGCATACTGGCACCTTGCTCGCCATTTAAGTTGTTTGCTGCAGTAAATTTTATTAGATATTTAACCGTATCCTTGTGACCATAAGCAGCTGCATCGACAATCGGAAGACTTTCGTTGCTCCGTATATTTGGCAAATCAGGGTTAAGTTTCACTAAAATTTCTGAGGCCTTTGCATTACCTACCATTGCACATAGACTTAGAACTGTCCTACCCATATAATCTTTTTGTGACAGTGTTTCTCGATCGATATTTGACGCTAGCTTCTCGATTAGGCAAGCAGCGCTTTCTACTTCATTACCAACATGGTTAACAATGTAGTGGAATATTGTCCCACGATCTGAAATCTTGACGCTCAAGGCCTCAGGATGATCTCTCACGAAATCTTCCACACCTTTCCAATCATTCTTTTGTATCATTTCGCATAGAGGCCAATAAGCCGACCAATCGACTGGAAGATTGAATAACAAGATAAATGACAGAATGGATATAATTATAATAACATTCACGTAATATCAATGATTTAGTTTCTTCTATCTTACCTGCCGAACTCTTCACTTCTGCATTTTTTTCGTCTTTGTTAATGGCTTTTGGCTGCATCTCAGTAACTTCGTTTCTGCTAACAAGTGTTGGAAGGTCAAACGATCTTTAACTTGAAAATTGAATATAGTGGTAAAATAGTAATTTTGGTCACGTTTATGTAAACATGTCAGAAAGTAAACAAACTTGATACACATGTATAGTGTTTGTAATAAGGGTAATTTTGGTTACGTTTGTGTACCCGAGTAACCCGACCAATAACGTCACAAATGCAGCCAAACTTCATACTATAGACGTGCGAATATATTAAAAAGTTAGAACAAAGGCATAGACATGTTTGCCTAAACGTGTATTTTATATTTCTAAAATTCTATTGCATGTTTTATATTGCTGCAATCACGTCAACAGCATTTGCTGTTTTGTAAAAGCAATGCAAATATAATTAATAATAATAATATTCTTTTAAAAATAAAAATATATATAATTATATTAATACTTATTTTTGTAAAATAAACATTATAATTATCAAATAAATATAGTAATGAATTACAATAATTATAAGATTACAATATAAAGTTATGAAACACGTATGTAATATATATATATATGCATATAAAATATTTATAATAAAAATAATGACACAAATAATAATAATTATAGTTTAATAAAAGGATATTGAGTTTATAACATTAACAAATAAAAAATATTTTGCCTTTAATTAACATAACACACCTATTGAGATCAGACCGCCTGGGTTCGGTCTCATTGATTGTGTTAGTCGCCATTCCAGCAGCTTCATTTGGAACCAAACGGTTCTCAATTTCTTGATATTCCGATTTTGTTCCAGCTCCACCAGCATCTATAAAAATGAACTCAAAATTCAAAACTTCGTCAAAATTTTATTGAATGAAATAAAGGAAAAAAAAACGTTGACTTCTTTGCTGGTAAAGACTTTTCTTTCTCCTTATAATTACCTTCCTGGCTACCCCTCTGCTTCCCCAGGAGGCCGTTCTTAGCACATATTATTGGTTTTCTTCGTTTCACGTTTTTTCTTCTTTTCCGGTAATTGTTTTCTTTGGGTTCCTTCTCTTCAGCAGAGTACCTGGCTAAAAGGTATGTTGTTAGCTGTTTCATGTCTTGCAGTAGCTTGCAGATGTTGATTTGATCATCTTTTTCTTGGTTTGCTCCGTTGGCTTCTTCCATATGTAGTGTTAATAATTGAAACAAGGTCAAGAATTTGTATTGATTACCTTATATAAAATACTCAACAACAAAATCGGAAAAATAAAAATAAAAATAAAAGCCGAAAAGAAAATGTAGAAAGTGAGAGAAATGAAGCAAAGGTGATAAGCTTCTTGCCTTTGTGATTGATTGCGGCTACAACTGAAAGAGAAGTGGATTGTTGGAGCTTAAATAGGTATCAAATACAGTATTTGATTTCTACTCCAGTTTTAACCCTTAGAATTAGTAACGTCAGCACTTGGCTCAAGCACTGACGTCAGCACAAATTTTTTTAAACTTATTTATTAATAACTAATTTCTTTATTTTTTAAATATATATAATAAGTATTAAATGATAAAATTAATTTTATTTATAATAAAATTTATTACAATATAATTATAAATTTAAAAAAAATAAAAAATAAAATATTAAAAAAATATATTAATATATAATTTTTTTATTTTTTAGTGCAGCACTAATGTCTTAAAAAATTAATTTTTTTGAAATATTTTATTTTTTAAATTTTTTTATTAATAAATATTTTTTTAAAATATATGTAATAATTAATAAGTTATTAAATTAATTTTATTTACAACAAAATTTATTATAAAAAATTTATAAATTTAAAAAAAATTATATATTTTAAAAAATTAAAAATTAAAATACTCTAAAAGACTAAAATATTGTAGCATAGTATTGTAATGGTAATTTAAACTTTAGGGGACATACGAATACTGTAGTATGATATTATAGCGTGAGTACTATAAAATTTAGATTTTAAGTAATTACGAGAATAAAAGTGTTTAAATTAAGAAAAATTAGTCGATTTGATAAATTTGAATTAAGGTAAATCAAATGGTATTTTAAATTTTAAATTTTACATTTTAAATTTTAAATTTAAACTTTAAATATGCATAATAAATAATAATTCAGAGCCAACAACTATCTGACAAAAAAATGAATTTACTTGGAAAGTTTATTAAATGAATAATTAATAAATCAAACAATCCATGTACGCTTTCCATGCCTTTACTCCAAGGCAATTAAGAGCCAACAACTATCTGACAAATATATATATATATATATATAGTTATAGTTATAGGCTTGACTAGATGAAGTAAATGATTTAATGTTTAAGTATGACTTGAAAACCTTACTATTAATTAATAGGTGCAAATTGTTCCCATTTTAATTAAATCATCTTTTTTTTTTTTAATTTTTCATAGGGAAACATAATACTTTGTTTGGTAGGTCATTTTCTATATAAAAAATAAATAAATAAAAGACTAATTATTGAATAATGAGTCATGATCATTTTACAATATTTCTAGGAACATTTCAAGAAGAAGAGGAAATTGCAAAAAATGCAAACAAGGTCACTGGGACACAACCAAGTAAATGGTTGCACCGAATGCTACCATTTCCATGGATGAGAAAGAACTAAGTAAATGGTTGCACCGAATGCTACCATCATGCTTGCAATAGAAAAGAATAAGGTTATAAGGCCGATAATTAACTTCCTTGGTAAGGACACCAGAAAATCTTCTTGTGAATAACGTGAAGTGAGGATTCCCAAGAACATCAGCAACGAAGTAATTGAAGAAAAGAGTGCAAGCGCATCTGATATGGCAAATATTATAAATGATAGTTCATGCAAGAAATTGGGTATTCCTTCGTTGCTGTTGCCACCTGGTACGGTGAAAGCTGCAGCAAACACCACCGTGATTTTAAGTGTAACCGCAACTGTGCATGATGAACTAGTGTCCTTCATCCATTTTTTACCTTCTTCGGCTAATTTCCTATGTTCTTCAGTAAAAACCTCTCTTGGAGTTCTCTTAGAATCATTTTCATCTTCACGAATGGATGGAGGGACAACATTTTCGACAGCCTGCAGAAAAAAGTTTGCTCAAGGCGTGAAAACTAAATTAAGATTTTTTTTTTTAATGAATTAGAATCCTGAATCTACTATAAATATGATGGTTAAATAATCTATCACCTTGAACCATTGCAACTCCCGCTGCATCTGCAATGCAGCACCAGCAATTTCATTTGAAGGTACCAACTTCCCCGCTAAATGCAACAAGCTGTTACCATCGTTGTCTATTGGAGTGATCCAGTCTTTATACAAACCAATACCATATATGAGATTAAAAACTTTTTCACGACGATTCAAAACTGCAAGATCAAATATATCATGATTTGACATTTCAATGTATATCATGAATGATATCTTTCATTTTTCTACGAATTCACATTCACCGAAGAGTAGATTGTCAATTATTGATTTTTGACATATACGAAAAGTTAAATGTCAAAGAAGGGTGACAGCACTTTTTTGCATGATTTGACATTTCAACATATATCATTTAATATCTTTCATTTTTCTACGATTTCACGTGCACCGAAGAAAACGCAGTTAATGATTGATTTTTGACAAATACGAAGAGAAGGGTGACAGCACTTATTTGCAGACCCACAAGAGGAAACACGACTTGACCCCGTAGGTCTCATTATCTGCTGTCAAGCAACAACCCTAGTTATCTTATAAATATCTTTCATTTTTCTATGATTTCACACCCACCAAACAAATCCACTCTAAATAATTATGTTCAACTCTTCATTTTTCAATCGAATCGTTTGATTCAAAGGACTGAACTCTATTTTACTAATTAGCAGCGATTATACGAATGATATCTTTTCTTTTTATCATAAATAAAATATCATTAATTTATCACTTATTTTTATAATTTGAGTATTTTATTTAATTACATAATAACATCACAAAAAAATTAGCACTAATATTTTTATTAAAATTAGATAAAAAAAATATTTTTAATAATGACTTACATATTGTATGATAATTATATTATGTCATCAATTTAAAATGTGTTCTGTAATAAATTTTAGAACGTTTTGCGTTTTATACCTCGTTGGATATGATGCTACTAATGTTAATGCATATTATTAATGACAATTCTAATTTTGTTATATATATTATAACATAATTAGTGATGTGAACCATTATCACCAAAATATAAGTATTAATGATATTATATTTATCGTCACAAATAGTATACTAATATATGATAATATTAAGTAATGTCATAATTTATTAATTAATCTAATGACATTACTCATCGTCATATATTAAATCAAATTGATGTATAATTATAGGTGACGATAATTAGTTGTCACTTATATATAGCCTCATTAGTGACGTACACTATCATCACCAAAATATAAGTATTAATGATATTATATTTATTATCACAAATAGTATATCAATGTATGACAATATTAAGTAATGTCATAATAAATAAATTAATTTAATAACATTAATCATTCATCACTTATTAAATCAAATTAATGTATAATTATAGGGGACGATATTTAGGTATAACATCATTGATAACATATAGCACTATCACAAAAATATAAGTATTAATAGTGTTATATTATCATCACAAATAGTATGAAAATGTATGACATAATTGGTGACGTTAAATAACGTCACTTAATTAGAAAATAATATATATTTTAAGTTAAATATGTTATAATTTATTTTTCATCGTTGTTAATATAATGTAGCTACTGAATTATTCACTTTAATAAATTTAGTTAATACTTTATATTTATATATATATTTCTTTTTTAATTTTTGATGATACAAGTTTTATAATTCTAATTTCTAGATGAAAATTCTTATATATATATTTCTTATTTATTATAATTGTAAAATTCAACTTATTAGATAATTAATTTAAAATGCATGTCATTGTCGTACATAATGTATATTCTTATTCCTTTATTTAAAAAATATTATTAGTAATTTAAAATCAAACTCTTTTTAATTTTAATATAAATCATATTCAAACTCAAATTCTAAAATTATTATAAAATTTCAATTAATTAAACTAATTAACACACACTAATCTTTTATTTTATTTCATATTATATATGCTGCAATAATTTTTTTTATTGTACAATAAAAAATATATTATTTTATTATAATATTTCATAGAAAGAAAGAAAATGATTTCCTTGAAAATAATGCTTTACAAAAGCCCAGTTCTACAATTGGAGCCTAGTATTTATTCAGTACTTTTAAATACACCGGTTGAATTGTTAATTATTAAAAGATTGTAATTTTGTAACCAGATGGGTATAGTCAGATGAATATGGGGGTGTTTGAGAAACACTAAGTTTTTTTGGGATACATAGCCCAAATCTGTTAAACAAAAATTGACTATTGGGCTGGATTCACAGCCCAATTAAGCCCAAACTCCGAGTGAGCAACAAAAGGGAAAACCGCTCTGTCGCTCTCGCATGTCTTCTTGGGTTTTTAACGGTCGCGTGGCCTAATTTTTAGGTTTAATTATATTTTTAATTTTAATAAAAAAATTTATTATATTTTAAATTAATTAATTATTTTTTAAATAAAAATATACTATTTATTATTTATTAATTAAATTTAAATTTTAAAATTTTTTTCTTTTATTATAATTTTTATGTAAATTTTAAAAAAGAATTAATAAATATTTTTAAAAAAGAATTAAAAAATAATTTAAAAGTGATTTGATACTAATTTATTTATTTTTATTATAATTTTTTATTTGAACGTGAGAAGTTAGAGAATGAATCAGTAAAATAGAAGAAAAAATTAATTTTTTCTCATTAAAAATTTATTTTCTCTCGATAAATATCATATCCTATTTATAAAATTCATATTCTCTTAACGAAATTTTTATTAAAAAATAAAAAATTAAAGATAAAATTATTCAAACAATTTATTTTTGCCCTCAAATATAAATTTTTTTATTAATTGCGCCCAAAATGCAATTAAAAACCCTTTCTTTTTTACTGCCTAAAAATACACATCTTGCTTGGCAGTCGAGAAAGTAAAACAATAAATGAGCGGAGCAGGAAAGAAAGTTGTCGACGTGGCATTTAAGGCAGGAAGAAGCTGTGGGGTGTACTCAGAATTCTTATGCGTCATATTGGCCATTTTAATTGACGTGTCACTGAGACTGTTATTTCTGTTTTGGCAGTTGAATTACTATTTATCTTCTTCCTAGCTAAGAAACAGAGTATATAACTGAGTTCTAAGTATCCAAATTCTGTAGAAGAGAGCTTGATGTGAAGCTGTGAATCTCTTCTGTTCATTTGTAATCTTTGTTCGTGATAATATAGCAGTGTTGAGAGGCTTGGATCCGTGGATGTAGGCATACTGCCAAATCACGTAAATTGGTTTTGTTCTTGATTGATTAATTGTTTCTTTGAGTTCTTGATTTGCATCAGTTATTTCTTGTTGATAAAATACTTAGGGTTTTATTTCTGACGATAAAGATCCCAACAGAAGCATTGATTGGGAAGGGAAGGCGAAGATGCTTGTCTCCGATAAGGCTCGTAAGGAGTTCGCCACGCTCCGTCGAGCTCTCGACGAGGTTAACAACACTCTCCAAACCAAGTTCAGTCAGGTTCATACGCTATCCCTCGATTTATTTTTTTCCGATTGTGATTTCAGCTAGATCTTAGTCGTTTTGCTGTTAGGGTTTTTGTTTATTGCATTAATAGTAACAAAACAAGTTTCTTAATTGAGCTGGGTAGGGTATGTAATGATGCCATATTGTTGAAGCATCTTGTTCTCTTTACTATAGTTAAAGCTGGATCAAATTTTTAACCATATGTTTGGTTTTGTTGATGAGCTAATGATAATTCTATTTTTCTGATAGTTATTCTACCCATTATACTCTTCTTTTGGCTTATGGTACTTGCACCCAGAACCTAGTAGTCGTCCGAATATGGGTTGATTCCTTTCAACTCACCTTAGATATAAATTATAGTTTTTATCATTATTGTATCTTTATCATTATTGTATCTGATGTCTTATATGTCTAGGTCCTTAAATTTGGTTTTGCCTGGACCTCCCAATTTGGGGTTCATTACCTTTCTTTATAGCCAAACCCAATTTTAAAGAGTTTTAATGAAATGGATATTGCAAATTCAACTTAGTTTTCCCATGGATAATTTTGTTTGCAAATCAACTGGTATACATTTGCTTAATATAGTGCAAGTTTATATTCTCGTTACCCTTTGCTCTAAAGCTGGTATTTTCTTAAATGTTTTGTTACCCATCCTTCCTTTTATGGATATGTAAATATGTATGTTCATGTTTATAATATGCTCTCTCATATTTAGGATGGGATTTTCCTGCCATATGAGAATTTGCTCAACTACAAGCTTTGCCAACCGAATACATGAAGATGAAATTCCAAATTTGATAAATATTCTGCGGGTAATTATTAATTTCTTGCATCTATTAATAAATTGGCTTTCGGAAACTCGCAATACAAAGTTGGTAGTATTAACTGGCTGACTGAGATACATAATGCGGGGAATTAACGAGACAGAAATACAGTTTAGGTTGGAAAATGTACAAAAAGTTTGGCAATGGTTCTTGTATCGTGATTCTATTTTCCTTGAAGCAGAGAGACAAAATGCTACTTTTGGCTACGAGGCAGAATGGGCAGTTGAATACTTGCAATTAAGAGAAGATGATGTCTTCTCCACATTTGTTCAGGTACTCTCCTTGTGTGATGAATGCAAAAAACTGTTTCTTATCCAATATTATGTCTATTGGCAATCTTTCCTACTATCATTCTTGAAAACGATACTGAATTGTAAACATGTTTAGAGGGAAAGAGCTTGCTCAGGGCTGTGGTTGATCTTTAAAGTAATTATTTCATAAATTTTGATCACCACAGTTTAAGTATGACTTAATAGTTGAAAACCTTATTATTAATGTTTAATGTTTAAGTATGACTTAATAGTTGAAAACTTTATTATTAATTAATAGGTGTAAATTGTTACTGTTTTCGTTAAATCATTTTTTTTAATTTTTCATAAAAGGAAACATTAAAAAAAAAAAAAAACTTGTTTGGTAGGTCATTTTCTAAGTAAGACTCTAGTATATTGAATAGTGAATCATGATCATTTTCCACTAGTTCTAAGAACAATCAATTTTCCCCCTTGGAGAATTGATTACATCCTTACTTCATTGGTCCAAAAATGCTAGGTGTCACGGGGCTCTTTTCTTCTCTGCGGCCACCCCGCGATGCTCAAGGCTCACCCTTGATCAGCACTCCCTTTTTCCGCAACAAATTTTCTGCACAAGCCACACAAGCATGCACAAACCAAAGCAACGCAACGCAAGCAATGCAACACAACCACACAACACAAGCAATATGTAATTACGAAGGCCACACGCCCTCAACCTTTTTATTAAACACTTTAAAAAGGGAACAAGACCAATCACGACACCCTTGTGAAGGCCTTTTCGAAAATCCTAGACTTTCTCTCTCTAGAACTTTCTCTCTCTAGAACGAGTTTCACACAACTTGCTCTAGCATTCACTCATGAATGATCATCATCAATGGCAACATGCTGCCAAGCACTCTTTTTATAGTGCAAAGCCAACACCCCTGGCTTTCTAGGGACATCGGAGTTTGATGCCTACTCAAACTCTTATTTTGTGCCTCACAAGGACACTTAGCCAACTAAAACTATGCTAGCAGTGTTTGGCTAAAACACAAGAGTCCACACATGACCCAACTTGCTAGCATGTTGTGGCGCACCACAACTCTAAGTCCGTGACACTAGGCCTGTAGGTGGAGAAAGAGTGTGTTTTAACTTTTAATTACCCTGGGTACAAAACGATAGTGTCGTTCTGTGCTCAGGGAGTATAAACAAACATCATCATTCATTGCTCAAAAAGTAAAGCTATACTTCTTTTTTTTTTTTTTTTTAAATAATTTTCGCAGGTCGGCCCACCTCCAATATCGCTGTAACCACATGTCATCGTTGATTTATATTTAAAATTTGTGACATATTTTTGAATTTGGTAGTCACGTGATTTTCTCACGTTCATATTTTTCTATTGAAATTAATGTGGCTTGGACCTTCTTAACTTTTAAGCACATTTCATTGCACGTCCTCGTTATATTATATACTCTACCAATAAAGTAACAATTAAATTATCTATCAAAATAAATAAATAAATAAATTATTATCTGTCATTGACTAATCAATATTTTATACTTCATTAGATTGTGTTTTTTTTAGTTCAAATATCAATAACAATTTATGGGTTAACATTAAAAAAAAAAAAAGTTTTCTACTGCAGTAAATCGTATTAGATATTTAACCGTATCCTTGTGACCATAACTAGCAGCATCGTGAATCGGAAGAGTCTCGTTTCTCCATA
>JAXCLQ010071526.1:0-11905 GCA_035584115.1 Cedrela odorata
AAGGTCTAGTAAGAGATCAAAGAACGGAGGACCATATTAGTGGAACCCCGCCCCTACAAGCCAAAATGATAAGGGAAGCCAAGAACAAGTTTTACGAGCTCCACCAAAGTACTGGCCACCTGACAGACGAGTGTTTTGACCTCAGAAATTAGATTGAGATGCTAATCCATAATAATTATTTGTCGAACTTTGTAGCTAGGAATGAAGAATGATCCAGAGCATCGGATCAATAGATTGAAGAAGAAATGAAACATAAAGAACGGGTTATCATAATTTCAGGTGAAGTGACATTAGCAGGGAATTCGAACAGATCAAGGAAGAATTATTCAAGATACTTCCTGCCCAATACTGTCTCAGATATTCACGTCATGAATGTCTAAGCTAAGAAGAAACAGAAACTCACCTCAGTACCCATTATGTTCTCAGATGAGGACAAGGTAAAAGTTTACTATTTATATGATGACGCACTGGTAATAACCTTGACATTATGAACAACTCAAATCAGCCGAATATTGGTGGACACTAAAAGCTCAGCAAACATTATCTTTAAAGAAATTCTTAACTCCTTGAAGATAGAAGATCTAAGACTGGGACCAGTCAAGACTGCCCTTTATGGTTTCGAAAAATCATGCATTTATCCTATGAGAATAGTATAGCTACCCATCAAAAGGCCATACTAGAAGATTATAATAGTGGAGTTCCAAGTGGTCGATCTTAAAATGCCTTACACTATAATTCTAGGGAAACCCTTAGAACTACAAAGGCAGTAAAGAGTGTGCATTATTTAAAATTAAATTTTCGAGCAGGAGATGGGATTGGAATTATCAAAGGGAATAAAAAAGAAACTCGATCGTGTTTTGTAGTTTCTTCAAGAAATTCGTACTGTCTGTCGAAACATTTATAGAAAGAAGTCCTAGAAGCTAACGAAAATAACTCGTGGGATAAGTTGCTTGCGAGGGAACTTGATCAGAATGATAAGCCATCAACCTTAGAACCAGCGGGTGAACTTGAATCCGTTGTTTTAAACCAGGAATTACTCTAGAAAATGGTTAAGATTGATGCCCAACTTCCAAAAGAGTTGAAGTCAAAATTTAAAGACATCCTAAGATAACACATGGATATGTTTGCATGGTCTCATGAAGACATGCCAAGTATAGATCCTCGGGTGATCTCCCATCGACTTTCTGTTGATCCCTAACACAAGTCAGTAAAGTAGAAAAGAAACCATTCAACATGAAGAGAAGAGAAGTAGTACATGCAGAGGTGGACAAACTGATGAGAGCAAAGTTTATCAGGAAAGTGCACTACCCAAAGTAGATATCGAATGTAGTAATGGTCAAGAAGGCTAACGGGAAGTGAAAAATGTGCGTAGACTTCACACATTTGAATAAAACCTATTCCAAAGATAGTTTTTCACTCCCTCAGATCGATCAGTTGGTAGACTCAATAGCTGGTCATGAGCTGTTAAGTTTCATGGATGCATTTTTAGGATACAATCAAATGTACGAGTCAGATTAGGAAAAAATAGCATTTAGTACCGACTAGGGATTGTATTGCTATAGAGTAATGCCATTCGGATTAAAAAACATCAAAGCTACTTTCCAAAGGCTGGTCAACCAAGTCTTCAAGCCATTAATTGAAAAGACCATGAAAGTATATGTGGATGACATGATCACTAAATCATTAAAGGCCATAGACTACCCAAAGCATCTGAGTGAGATCTTCTCTTACCTAAGAAAATACAATATGAAGCTGAATCCCCAGAAATACGTGTTTGGAGTACAGGCTGAGAAGTTCTTAAGGTATATGGTTAGTAAATGGGGCATTGAAGCTAATCCACAAAAGATCAAGGCTATATTAGATTTAAAATCCTCGTCCAGCCTTAAGGAACTACATAGTTAGACAGGATGGTTGGAGGCACTGAGTAAGTTCCTGTCCAAAGCTACCAACAAGTGTTTTCCTTTCTTTCAGATCATGAGAAAGAAAAAGAAAATTGAGTGGGTAGAAGAATGTAAGCATAGTTTTCAGGAGTTGAAACAGTATCTCGCATCCCCACCTTACCTAACAAGGCTCAAGACTAGAGATACGTTGTACCTTTACCTTACAGTAAGTAACCATTCGGTAAACTCAGTCTTGATAAAGGAAGATGCCGAGAAGATTCATCGTCCCATCTACTACACTAGCAAGGCATTATTAAACACTGAGACTAGATATTCACCACCCGAGAAGTTAGTGCTAGCATTAGTGGTAGCAGCCAGAAAGCTCAGACCATACTTTCAGGCTCATTAAGTGGTGGTGCTAACAGACCAACCTCTGAGACAAATTTTGCATCGGCTGGATCTCTTAAGTCGATTGGTGAAGTGGTCCATTGAGATCAGTGTGTACGATGTTGCTTACAAACCCAGTCAAGCCTTAGTAGGTTTCGTGGCTAAAAGATCAGTATCCAAGCATCTTTTCATCTATCAGATTGTAGAAGGGTCTTCTCCTCAGGAAGATCCGATCACCTCTAAAGAAGGAGAGTCTATTTGGAGCTTTTTCATTGATGGAGCTTTAAACGCTCAAAGAGGAGAAGCCGGTGTAGTCCTTATAAGTCCAAAAGAGATAGAGGTAATGTATTCCTTAAAATTTGATTTCAAGGTCACTAACAATGAGGCAGAGCACGAAGCTTTGATTGCAAGGGTCAAATTAGCTCAGGCGCTAGGAATCACAAAACTCAGTATTCATTGTGATTCTCAACTGGTAGCTATCCAGTTGGAATGACAGTTCCAAGTGAGAGAAAGTAATATGCAAGCATACCTGGAGAAAGCGAAGCAGCTATTGAGCACATTGAATATTGTCACAATCAAGCAAATTCTGAGAGCTGAAAATTCAAAGGTAGATATGCTAGCAAGATTAGCCTCTTCCTTTAAAAGAGTACGAAAACCAATGATCACCAGTCCCAAGTAGCTCAGATAGATGCCCATCGATGTTGGATCAACGAAATAAAGTCTTACATCCAAGACGGCAAATTTTTTGGGACAAGGAGTAAGCAAGGAATGTCAAAAATAGGTCGGCAAGGTACACCATCATTGACAGAGAGCTATATAAATGGGGGTACAATACACCCTACCTTAGATGTTTGAGACTTGAAGAAGCAATTCAGGTTCTAAAAGAAATCTACCGCTGAATATATGGCGAACATAGAGGAGCCTAGACTATGACTTATAAGATCTTGAGGTAAGGGTATTACTGACCAACACTCTCCCGAGATATGGCGCAAATAACTAAAACTTGCCATGAATGTCAGGCGCACGATTGCATCCTGAGACAACCCCTAGAGAAGCTGACCTCATTAACAAGCCCTTGGCCATTTTTTCAATAGGGGCTCGACCTCATTAGACCATTGCCACTAGCTCAAGTTAACACGAAGTATGCCATATTGGCCATTAACTACTTCACAAAGTGGGTGGAAGCCGAACCCTTGTCCGCTATCAACTGAGAAAATGGTCATGATGTTCGTCAAACACAATGTTATTTATAGATTTGGAATACCTCAAGTGTTAATCATAGACAATGAAAGCAATTTGACAATACAAATTTCAGAGAATTTTACTCAAAATTTTTAATTAATCTCAGATTCGCAACATCAACTCACCCAAAAGCTAATGGACAAATAGAGGCTGCCAACAAAGTTTTCATTAAAGCCCTAAAAAAAAAGTTCAAGAAACATGAAGGTGCGTGGATTGATAAACTTTTCAAAGTTCTTTGGGCATACCGAATCACTTCTAAAGTATCCACAAGTGAAACTTCTTACAGTTTAGCTTTTGGGTGTGAAGCGATGATCCCAATCAAGGTTAACGTACTAACTTTCCTAGTCAGCAACTATAACGAGACTTTTAATGACTAGAGCTTACGCTGGGAGTTAGACCTGCTGGAGGAGAAAATGAATTATGCAATGATAAAAACCGCAGCTCATTAACAATGAGTAACGAGGTATTAAAACAAAAATGTTTGTCACTGTTTTTTCAAGTGAGGGATTGAGTTCTAAGACAAGTAACCCTAAATACCAAGGTACCAGGAGAAGGCGTTCTAAGAGCAAACTAAGAAGGACTCTATAAATTTATTCAAGTTCTTAGACCTGGAGTTTATAAGCTGGAATATCCTTTAGAAAATAGAGTTCAAAAGCTATGGAATGCTGAACGGTTGAAGTTGTATTACCCTTAGAAATATCAAAGATTTGTAACAAATTTTTTAGTAAAGATCAATCAAGTTATTTTTCATTACTCATTTCCGAAGACAGCCTACAAATAAATATAACTTTCAAACTTCTCAGGGTAATCTCTTCCCGAAACCCAAGTATGGGTGATACGGTTCCCAGACATCAGCTTATTATCTACCTTGAAGTAATAGTGTCATCAGCTTAAACAAGCTTTGAGTACGGTCTCAGAGAGTATAAGAGCAAAAGAGGTTCTCAGAGGACTACTTTCAAACGTCTCGGGGTAATCTCTTCCCGAAGCTCAAGTATGGGTGATACGGTTTCCAAACGTCAACTTATTATCTACCTCGAGGTAATAGTATCCTTAACTCAAACAAGCCTTGAGTAAGGTCTCATAGAACATAAGAGCAAAAGAGGTTATCGAAGGACTACTTTTAAACGTCTCGGGGTAATCTCCTCCCAAAGCCCAAGTATAGATGACATGATTTCCAAATGTTAGCTTATTATTTATCCCGAGGTAATAATATCCTTAACTCAAACAAGCCCTGAGTGTGATATCAAAGGGTAGGAGAGCAAAAGAGGCTCTCAGGTAATTGATTTAGAACGTCTCGAGGTAATTTCCTCCCAAAATCCAAATATGGGCAACACAGTTTCTAGACATTAGCTTATTAACTGTCCCAAGGTAAAAGTATCCTTAGCTCAAACAAATCCTAAGTGTGATCTTAGAGAGTATGAGAGTAAAAGAGGTTCTTCGATAACTAATTCAAAACGATATGGTTCCTAGACGTCAGCTTTCATCAACTGTCTCAAAGTAATAACATCCTCAGCTCGAATAAGCCCTAGGTGTGGTCTCAAGTCGTATAAGAGTAAAAGAGGTTCTCAAGTGACTACATTCGTATATCTCGAAATGATTTTCTCCTAAAGTTTAAGAATATGACACGATTCCCAAATATGCACAGTACATTATCATTCCAAGGATTCTTAAGTAATTAGCTCGTGCCTGAAGCTTAAATGAGTCTCAATTACGAAATTAGTTACAAAACTCACATAATCCGAAAAAGAAAAAATAGTGATTAAGTCACCTCGAAGTAAGGGTGTTTACTACTCAGTGAAGATCTAAAAAATAACCCTAGAATAGATCGAGGTCCGTAGAGGCCCAAAAGAAAGGATACCCTGAATTTTATTAAGTTTAGAGCAAAAAATTAAAAGTACATGAAGAACGGTCCATCTCGAATTATTTGAAGCTTTATTACCAAACTATTCTAAGTATGAAAGATTAAAGTGTTGTAAGTTCAAAGGACAATCAAACGTTATAGATAAAGCCAATTGTCGAAAGTAGAGGAAAGCATAATAGAGAAAGTAAAGCAAACGAAGAAATCTCTAATGAAGTTTTATTGATATATAAAGTTTGTTACATTAAAAATAAAAAATAAAAAATAAAAAACTAAACTACTTCAGTGAGCTAGTCAATTGTAGGGTCGGCTCGAGGATTCGCTGGGTTAGTAAAAGAAGCCTCGGGATTAACTAAAGGAAGGGGAGGAGCCTCTATCTCCTCAGCAGAAAAGACCTTTATGGGATTGGCTATAATGGCGAGGGGCGGTTCAGCAGAAGAACCCGTGACGAACTCTGTGGGGGGCACATACATGGTCTTAAAATTAGGGTACTCTTCCCTTTCAAGAAGCACTCCGTCAAATTGATCCCTACCATGGCTAAGAGGCTGACGCCCTAAAGCGTCGTATAGCCAGCCTAAGTCCAAATCTAGACACTATCTTTGAAGTATCTCACAAGTTAGGTCGATGTTGTCATTAACCCACTTGAGAAGCCGAGCCACCATATTTTTCTCATCCTCCTCAACTTTCTTGGCCAAAACCAAATACCTCCGCCTCTCTACGTCCAAGCTTCCCCGAAGCTACTCACACGCCTTATTAAAACTTTAAAGGTGCACTTGTCCCTCCTCCTTTAGGCTATCCAACTTAGACCTCAAAGCCTCCACCATCTTTTTTGCCTCAGACTAAGACTATTCGGTAGTGGGCACCCTAACTTGGAGCTCCTCTTACTCCTAAGCTAATATACCAAGGTTAGATTCAAACTTGGTTCTTTCAATAGCCACGTTCTTTTTTGCCTATTCAACTCTCTTCTCGGCCTCGGACCCCTACGAGAAATTGCCCATGAGGGAGTCTACTACAACATGGTTGAATAAAAAAGTTAAAAAATGCCAACGTAAAGTTATCAGGAGACAAGTTACAATAAGCTTCAGTTATCATGAAAGGTCGGGGAAAAGCAAACTCACTCGACCTAACCATTTTAGTTGGAAGTTTAGTAGTGACTCGCTTGAGAGCTTGGGTATATCCTCAGTGAATTTATGGTTGATGCTCTAAACATGCAGGTTGATGCAGGGAAGGAAGTGTGCAAAAAATTCTCTCTTCCCCTCAAGAAGATCCTCAAGAAGAAACTCGTGCGGTCTAGCCAACTCCTTGTCGGCTTAGCCGAACATCTGTTTTTTCTTCTTAGCTCTCTCTTCGGTGGTTGCATCTATAGTCTTGCACTTCCCCTTTCCCTTCTCTAAAGACGGAGCCAAATGAGAAGGTGTCAGGCCTCGAATTACTACTCACTTGTTAGGGGCCTAAGGCTAGTTGAACTAGAGGCGCCAGTTGCCTTTGAAGTTCCTAGGGCCTTGACTGGACCTTTTTGGGTGGTTGAGGAGCCTTCCCTGCTCTCTTTTCCTTGGCCAGTCTCTGTAAAACCTCGTAGGGGTTTGGAGGAGGATTTTTGGAAGCCATCTTGCCTGTAAAATTAAGTAAAGATTAGATACGACAATTTGAACTCAAGGGTGGGCTATCTTAAGATAATTACATTCTCGAATGGCCTTCTTTGAAACTAGTTGATCTCCAGAGACCCAAAAATAGACAAAACCTGACGAAATTATCTCGTCTTCTGAGAGCAAAATGCTCTGGTCAGAAGCTAACAACCTAGCCAATCTTACCTTCTCTCGGCTACAGAGATCTAGCGTAGGCTTACCACTCCAAATGACCACTTCCCTAAAAGCTCTCGGCACTTGACGATTGGGAGCAAAATTTCAATTACCTCTAACAAAAAACACTTATTTTTCCAGTTCTTGTTAGAGGTGAGGTTGCTAGTAATGGGGTTCGTCTTGCCTGGTCAATTTTGAAGGTAAAACCACCCTGGATTTTATATTGCATTCCTTATATATACAAGTGTTCAATTTCTTCAAGAGAAGGGGCAAAGTCGGAGATCAAATGTCATAAAACATACAGATCTGACAGAATCCTCAAACTGTTCAAGTTCAGTTGGTAAAGAGGAATCTTGAAGGAGACAAGAATTTGGGTAAAATAATTCTGAAGGGGGAGCCTAACACCTACATGGAAAAATTCTTCATTGAAAGTTATCTCACCCTCAAGTGGACAACTTGAAAACTCATTCGCCTTTGGAACTCTAAGATAGACTCCCTCAGGAATTTTATACAACCTAGTGTACACCTTTAAGTCTAATTCTGTATGATGAAGGTAAATCTGTTCACTTCAAATTGCTCTAGGTCTCGCCTCATTGAGATAAGAAAAGTAACAGGGATGATGGCTTGTCCCTCGCCAGAGTCGTTTCCCCTAAAAGCCATTTTTTGTTTTTCCTATAAGAGAAATAGAGGGTTAAAAGCCATTCTATGATCATCAACAACTCACAAGGGTGGGCCTAAAGGTCTCTAAACCGAAGAAAACATCTACTAATTTCCTTAATCAAGCATTTATGCCACAAAATCAATCACGAATGAATAAAAGAAAGAAAAAGAGACTTACTGTTTATATTTGCTGGAAGGAAGAACTTGAAGTTGTCAAAGATTTGAAACCGAGCTGCTATTGCTTTGCTGATGTTGAAGTTGTTTGCAAAAGAAGAATGACGGCGTAAAGGTGAAGACGAAAGAAGTAAAAAGGAAAAAGGTGGGGTATTTAAAGAAGTAGAAGAACTTTAATTGCCGATGCACATTACAGATCAAGGGATAGGATGACACCACGTCAAAATAGAAGCTGAGGGGATGTTTTTCATTTATAAAAAGGGGTGGCCATCATTAGGGACAGTTAGATCTCTAGAGGCCCGAAGCGTCATTATCCAATAAGCTAGTTATATTCTACTATGTATTGGAAGCAGGCGAGTTTCAAGCTGAGCATTAAAGGACATGTTTCTTTTTATCACGTTTTTCATAACTCAGAAGCATTACATAAACATCTTGAAAAAAGGAGTTTTTTGGCCCTTGATGTTATATTAACAACTATTAAGTTATATTTAGAACCTAAACCTTCCATGAGGAACATTACCAACTCATTATCTGAGACATTATTGCTTGCAACCCTTAGATTATCCACTAGAGATTTTATTTTGTGATAGTAGTCATTCATGCTTAATAACTCTTTTCTTGTATTTTTAATTTGTGACCAAAGCTGCATTGATCTTACAATTGTTTGAGCAGAAAATAGCTTTTCTAGAGTCATCCATACCTCTCTTAAAGTGTTGCATTGGCTGGTTAAGACCAATATGCTTTCTGTCATGGAGAATAGCATCCAACTCATGAGCATCTAGTCTTATTTCTTCTTGATTTAATATTCTGAGTTCTCAAATGTAGTGATATTTTGTTCTGCATCAACTAAGGCAATCATTCTTCTTGATGTTTCTTGGGTGTTGTTAGTGAAGTTTTCAAGGCATTTACTCTAATGCTTAGAAGAACTTGAGACTTCCATAACTGATAGTTGATATTTGTTAGCTTCATTGAAGTGATAAAGGTGAAAGAGTTGTATTTGAGAAGGTTAGTGTTTGCACAGCACTCACAGAGGTGATGCTCTGGTTGTTACCTTTTGTATTCATGACTTTGATACCAAGTTAGAAAAACCAGAGTAAAGTAAAGTTGAGAAATGCAAAATAAAGAAAATGCAAAGTTTGTATATTTCTGCCAAATGATAATCTGAATTCATTTTGTGGGAGACCTTTTACGTATAGATAAGAATAGATTAAAAAACAAGCTATCTAGTCATGGTACAATATTACAGGTGTATGGTTGATTTAAATCTAGTCATTTGATTTATGAAACATAACATAATGGTACAATTGGTTATCTTTTGCTGCAATGACAGTGTGTTTGTACTGCAGACGCAAGCACATCAGTAGGTCCAATGTTGTCCTTTTCTGCACAAGCTGACATTCCAGGTGGCACCTCAGCTTTATCATCCGTGTCATCACCATCCTTAACACCATTCTCAACAGAAATCTCATCGATCTTCAGGGGCATCAGGGGTCCATATTTCTTGGCCAAATCTCTCATGCTGCGATGGGTAACAGAGCCGAGCTGGTGCAAATTTCCAATGAGTCTCATGCTGCGATGGGTAACAGAGCCGAGCTGGTGCAAATTTCCAATGAGAGGTAGTCTCCATGGCTCCGGAGGTAGCTTTCTGCTTGTTTTCTTGGCTTTAGATCCTTTTACTGTTTTGACGAGCATGAACAAGAAAAGGTGGAAGGTGAAGAAAAAGGGGAAAGAGGGTAATTGAAGCTTCATAATAACGCGGAAGATTGTGGTTCACATATTTCTTAGCAAAGTCCTATGTTATACAGGTTTCGACCAGAATTCTTTTTTAAATATTAATATTTTAACAAGACTGTTATATTAATGCTTACCAACGTCAAATTTGAGGGTCACCAACAGTGGTTTGATGGATGACTTGTTTGCTTATTAATTAGTCGCCATATATGAATACGAACTCTTAGCCTGATGCAACCAACCTTTCTATAATAAATTCAAAATGTAGTGTATGTAATATCTTGTTAGCTGTTGTCACACATTGAGGTGTGTCATCGGCTAATTGGGTCACAATTATAAAACATTCATACAAAGAACCGGGCTCACATCAAATTTGACAATATATAACATAGCACTCTCATAAATTTGAAAATTTTCTTACAGATGGTTGACTGTAAAGAACAAGCAAAAAGAAAATGTATGATTTTTCTCCGCCGGTGGTCAAACCAAAGGCAACAGTCATATCCAAATCGTCATGCATGCTGCTTCATTTCAGTCAAAATTAAATGGTGCAGCTACATATCTCCTTGGTCATACTGTGTTATGCCTGCATATTATTTAGATTCTTTAAAAAAATCAAGTGATCAGGGTATTATGAAATTAAAATGTATTCTTAATAATAGCAATTTGTAGAGATACTATAAAAATTAATTAGAACAGTCTAATTTTGTCTGGGATAATAATACATTAATCTTTATATTTTGTCAAAATTATAAATTAAAAAAATAGTTTATATAAATATATATTTTTTTATCGGAGTCTCTATCGTCAATGTCCGTTAAAGTGACGTTAATGGATTTTGGTGACCACAAAAATGCCCTCTTTTGGCAACTTTCTATTTTTTTATTTTGGAAGAACCTCTAGAAATTTGGGAAAGTTTTGAAAATAGGCACTTTAATTAATTTACTTACCATATTAGCCATATTACTAATTAGTTTAACAAAGAAGCCAAATAACATATATTTTGACAAATATACCCCTTATAACCAAATGAAAAAAAAAAAAAAGTTTTCTTCTTCTCTCCCACATTACCCTTTCTTTTTTAATTTTGATTTTTTGGTGAGTAATTTTTTGACAGAACAAAATTTTAATTTATATATATATATATATATATGTTTTATAATTTTTTTATCAAAATAATTGGGTGAGATGTTATAAAATCTGGAATCTATTTTCGGCAACCGGATGTTCCGTCGCACCTCAGTGTGCACGGAGCTGGGGCAGCAAGTGGGGAATATCCGTCATAAGGGACCCAGTGTTTTTAGAGTTTTAGAAAATTTTGAAAATTTTATAAACCTTAGGGTAAATTTTATAATTTAAAATTATTCATTTTAATTTCTTAATTATAATTTTAATGAATTTTTTATTGCATATATTTTTCACGTCTTAGAAATATAATATAATATAATTTTAATTATAGGATAAAATGCTTGAAATGTTAACTTTATTAGAATTAAAATATATTAGAATTAAATGCTCATAATATAATACGCGATTAATTATAATATTTTATTATTATTAAAATATTGTAAAAATTTTAATTAAATATAAAATTAATCTTTGTTGATACTGAATTTTTATGCTCATATTATAGACGGGTCTAAATTTAACAAGAAAAGATCTGTAATTTTACAGTTTCCTCCGTGATGGAGAGAAATACTCCGTATGCGGACAAAATTACATCACTGTAATCAAAAGAAATGATTAGCTGTTAGATGCAAAGAAAACATCACAGGTTTTCGATTTTTCATCATTAACGATTTAGGTAAATTTGATGCGTAAAATTTTTCATTTACTAGTAAAACTCTCCCAAATACCACCAAGTCTTCTACAAACACAGGGAGATTCATTTATTTAAAATTACCCAAACACATCAAAATCTACACTACATTCCTTATGGTCTTATTCAGCATGGGAGATAAGACGGTGGATGAGGTATGGGAATCAATAGCAGATGCTTTTTCTTTCTTGAAGTGAGACCAAATGCCTCAGTCATGTCGAGATCTTCTTGATTCATTCCGTTTGGGAGCTTCCAATCAAAATGGTATAATAATTGCGCCAGTGGCAGCTCAATATTGGGTAGCGCAAATGTTATGCCTGGACATATTCTCCTTCCAGCGCCAAATGGGATGTAT
>JAXCLQ010071527.1:0-11902 GCA_035584115.1 Cedrela odorata
CGCTTAACTGCGGAGTTCTGATGGGATCCGGTGCATTAGTGCTGGTATGGTCGCACCCGATGTCTTGGGCGATGAAAATCTACTTAAGCAGAGCGAACCGCGGGCCAGGCGCCGGTTTTCGGCCGAATTCCGCCCTCCGGGCTTTCGTAATCCGGTTTCCGAAAGGCATGGTAGGATAGCGATGACATGAGATAAAATTATAGCGACAAAATGCACAAGTTAGTCGTAAAATACAATCATGCCACGCAAAAACGCACTGCAACACATGTGAGCGTAAACATTATTTAATTTTGTGGAATATGTTTTAATTTATTATAAAATGTAAAAAAAATAAAAATTGAGCTACCTATAGCTTGAACTTTTGATCATGGCAGGACAAAACAATGACCTTACCATTGGACTACGAATAATAATTTTGCGTAATGACTACAACTCTTGTCTATGAAATTATTCTGTGATACAAAGAAATTCCAAAATTAGAATTTCTTGACTTTGTACCATAATTGGATGCAAATTTTGCTAATTTGGCTGTATGGTTTGCAATTTAAATGTCTCTTGTGTTAGAAATTGGAAGGTTAAAAAATTGTAAGTTAAAAAAATACTCTAAAATGTATGAAAAAAGCAAAATTTTGGCTCGAAAAAACCCACAAGCTCCTTTGGATCTTGCCCACCGCATTCTCCTCCCAAAGTTATGCGGTTTTAAAAAAAAAATTACATCAATCGGACATCCGAGCACAAAGTTATGCCATTTCGAAGTTTTTTCTTAATTCCATTTTGTATGTGCGCTTTTTCAAATTTAGTTAAACGCTGCGTTTTGTGCTAATTGTAACAAATATAAATAAAAAATAAAAATAAACCCTTTGTGGCCAGCGCCACTTCTTCTGTCTCTTCCCACTTCCTATTCCCTTATGTCTCTGAACAAAAACACATCTTGGCTTTTCGTCTCCTCTGCCGAACACACAAATCAAAGGAAATCAAAACATGAAACAACCCAAATTTTCTCTCTCATCTCGTCGCAATATCAGAGGGTCGTGGGCAGCCAAGTTTATAATCTTTATGTAATTCATTTTCCAGTTATCTCTGCCTGCTTTTAACTCGAATTTATTTATTTCATTTCTTATATTCTTGCACTAAATTTTGTTGCTACTTTTTCTACCAGTGTGATTATCTTCTCATTCATACTGTTTGATTTTTACTACTTTTACTAGTCCGTGTTACCCGTTTGCATTCTAATATTCCATTATCTTCGGTATCAGTACAAAGATTGTATCTTGTTACTGTAAACAAATCGGAATTATTGAAAAAGTATTGTTTAAATTGGTGTAGGATAATATGACAATGGATTATGATGAGAGGTAATTCCGTGGAAAACCACAAAACAGTTTTCACAAAGCAGTTAATATCCCCAGGTGATATTATTACTTCAATCTGTAACTTGTGTTAAGTATTTCATCAAATACTTGCATTAATCTTACTTTTCTTACTTTTTATTTTGCATTAACATCCATACTTTGTTACAGTAATTAAACATTTTCTATCCTCAACTTATTGAGTCGTAAACATTTCTACTGATTCAGCTCTTGACTAAATTCAATGTGCAGGTCTCAATAGGAAGTTTCCAAGATCGTCAAGTTTTGAGAGAAACAAAAGGTCTGCGTCCTTTTGCCTGCTAATTAGTGAAACATGTCATTCCCATCTGGATGTTGCAAACATTATCAACATATTAGATTACATGATATCTCTGCCTTAATCTAAATATTTGATCCTCGTTATTGAGCCGTGAACTTTTTTATTTTTATTTTTTTTGGCTTTGTTAACCATTCATTGTTTACTTTTACATTGTAATCCGGTCTCTATTGTACTGAGAATTCATCACATTGGACTTTTTATTTCTTCCCTCACCTCCAGAAAATAAAATGTTAGTGATATTTGAAACGTTGTTCAAAATGTTCCGAGTCCTAAATGAGGTACAATACGAGCGATATTTGGAACATTGTTTAAAAGTTTCAAGCTCTAAATGAGGTACAATATGCCATCTGATGGTGTAGTGAGTTGTCACATTGCAGGGCTGGGTGCAGCCGTTGGGGATACATGTTACCACTTAGTAATTTGTTTTTTGTTTTTGTTAGTGTTCGGATTCTATCTAAGGTCTTGCATTTTCTCAAGTTTACCTTTAGCTTCTTACTTCTTTGGCTGCTGAACTTTCAGTTGTTCTTCTATGCTACCTTTTTCTCTCTAAATAATGAAATTGTGCTTAACTGAATTCTGTTATTCTCTTACAAATTTATTTATATATTCTGATGAATAATAACTTGTGGAATCTATTTATATGTTCTGATTTGCTATTGTGTTTAATGATTTTGCTCTTACCATGTAGCTATGGAACTATGCGTGATAATGCCATCAATCTCAAGGTTGTTATTTATCTTTCTTAACTACGCCCCAATAAATGGTAACATGGATGTGAGTGCGTGTGTGAGAGAAAGAGGGTACAATTGTTTTGTTACATTTTGGTGTTATGCAATGTTACAGATAGCAATCTGAATGTTGCTTAACACTTCTCATTGCTTTTGATATGCATTATTTGTACAATTCACATGCATATTGTATCATTAATATCTTCTATTTGGTGTGAGGACATTATTTTTAGTACTCATTTCTTACTTAAGTTGCTGCTTTACTTATTTCGAATCTACTGGAAATTGAAGCATTGTTAGGAAGACCATAATGTTAATTTGAAATTTTTGATTGAATTGCATAAATTACTAGTAAATAACTCTAAAAGTAGGTAAATGTAAGTATCTTAAACTTAATACAAATAGGTTATTTTTACATGTCAACATTCTAATTTCTATGTTGTACTGTGTAGAGTATTTTGCACATATATATATATATATATATATTTTATTTTAACTGTATTTTTCATTTGTTTCTCTTTCGATGCTAGATAACTTTTAATTGTAAAAGCAAAATTCAAGTAATCCAAATGCATCAATACATCAAGTAATCCAAATGCATCAATACATCAAGTACGAGTGCGAGTCATTTAGTGAAATATTGAAATTTTGTTGAACAACATATTACCTATTTATTCTGTTGTTTTGTATAATTTCACAATATCTAGTTAAAATAAGTCAATTATTCAGTTGTAGTTGAATTAGCAATGACTTTGTATTACATGATTAACACTGGATTGGTTGATTATATTGCATGATTTTATTGTACCAAGTTAAATGAATTTATCAGTTCAACACTCATGCATGTATATATCCTTTTGGTTCAGTGATTTATTATGTAAAGAATAATTAGGTAAAATGAGGATGTTTGATTTCTCAACGTCTTTTGATTTGTTTTGATCATATTTTATAAAGTTTTCTTTTTAATGAAGACTAAAATCTCATCAAAGTAATTCACTAATTTATGTTTAACACTGTTATCAACTCTTTCCCATTCATGTCTTCAAGAACCTCATTTTTTGTCTTAAATTATCTTTGAATGTTGGATTACTTTGTATTGCAAATGTACCAATTAATCATGATGTCTTAAATTTGTTAATCATGATGTCTTAAATTTTTAAATCAAAAAGCAAAACATTTTAGTTATGTTATAAATCAAAACGCAAAACATTTTAATATCAAAGGCACTTCAATTTCTTTTTTAGGATGTTTCTTTCAATTTGATCAGATCAAATTATATCTTTTAATGGGTTTAATTACATGTTTTATGGGCGGGACTGACATGCCATCCAACGTTACAAAAGAAAAAAAAAATACAAATCCAACAATGTTACAAATGTTAACACTCACTGTCTACTAATCTTCATCAATTTTGCATACAAAAAAGCAATTTTTGTACTCTGATTCTTGCAAGCGGCAGTACTTGGTTCTCCGTCTGGTAATTTTGAGCGAATACTTACATTTGCTACTGATCTTCGTCAACTTGGCAAACAGAAAGCAAAATGTCAGCGAAATTTTTTCAAACGACAATATTTGGTTGTCTGGTAATGCAGTACATATATTTATCCATTCCTTTAACATAATATTCTGATAACATGGTAATTTCATTACTAACTCTCAAAGATTAAATCATATAAAATACATGGTAGTTTCATGGCAACGTTTGAAAGCAACAGACATTTTCATCCATACAAAAGCATAATAAGAATGCCATGCAGGATCCACAAGTTCATGGCGAAGTTAAAAAAATTATCTGCTCTCAAGACAATAATAAATTCACCGTTCATTCAATTACCATCAAGCTACTTTCATCAAAATCACAATTGGCAACAATTTCTATCAGTGAATTCTTCATCAAAATCACAAAGATAGTGTAGAAGGCAACACAAAAATAGATAAATCGACAACTTCAAGAACGCCAATGAAAATTAACAAAACAACTAATTCAACAATGTAATTAAAAATAGAACTCTAAGAAACTATAACATCTAATTAAAAGTATTTTGTAAACAAACATAAAATTAAATTTGAAAAGACGGTAAATTGTGCACTGTGTTTGATATAAAACTAAGCATAAAGGAAACGTTCAATTTGGCCAATTTAATTAATAATGATAGCTTTGTGCTATAATATGGATAAATAAAATGGATTTGGCTACGGCTTACCTGAATCTTGCTTTGTACTAAATTTCAGCAAGAGTTCTCAACTCATCACTGTCATGTAAAGTGATCACAAAGACTTCCCCCTCAATTTTAAAAATTAATGACGCGAGATAATTTTATGATTACCTCGACGAATTGATCCAACTAATTCTAAAGGTGTTTTATTCCCATTAGGATTAGGAGTTTTATGATTTTTTAATCCCACTTGGATTGGAAATTTTTAGATGTTCATCTCCTACTAGGATTGGGAATTCTATATATGTAAAAAAAATCATATTTTCCTTAAACATCTTTTTCTTAGAAGTGAAATCATCATATGGATATTCTATTTTATGAAATTAAATATCTTTGTCAACTTCTACAAAGCTATGTAATTTTATTTCTAAGAGTGGATTATTTCAATGGAACTTTGACTTTGATTCCTTTCTTAAATAGTTTCTAGTTACTTTTCTAGCTAGAAAGTTTTGACATATATATAAGCATTTTTATTTTAGCGAGTAAACCCAATATGCCCTCTTCTAGCTAATATATTATATTTTTCCAATATGTCATGTATTAACATCTACATCAACGATAATGAAAGATGTAATTTAATGAAAAATAACAATTATTATTATTATTATTAGAACCAACTACTTTTATATAAAAAATAATAACAAAAAAAACATCCAATGAGTATCCAATGTTTGAAAATGGTTACCACTCATTGAAAATAACAATTATCATACAGTTGAATTGATTTTGTCACTTAACAACATTTAATTTTAACACTTAACAACATTTAATTTTGCCATTTATCAAATAATAATTCATTTGATTTTATAATTTGACAACATCTTAGGATGCCACTTGTCAAATATGTATTTATTTGATTTATAATAATATTTATTAAATATTAATAAATAAACTAATAAAAACTAATTTATTTATTAATATATTAATCAAACAATAAATTAATCAGTTTCTCATATATCCATAAATTATATTTACGGTATTAATAAATTATTGGAACATTTTTCAAACTTACGGGTATTTGTGCATTATTGTCGATAAATTTATTATTTACTTTTTAAAGAATAAAATTACTTGTCAATCAACTTATTGAAAGAATTTAATTTTCTTCAACACAAAACATCATTAACTGACTTATTCATATTTATTTTATCTATCGTCAACTTATCGGTTAATATATGTGACACCCTGGATTTACCGCGAACTGGACATGAGCTAATATGAACCATTTCGCATTACTTTGGTACAACTCATTATAACCGAAGTTTTCAATGATCATGAGTGATATCTAATAAGATATCTTAACCCCAAAAGCACAGAGAATATATTTTCGGATAAACCCATATAATTGCACTTACCTGTAGTAAAGTTTCTCTATTGTCGACTCTAAATCGAGTACGGATCATGATATCGTCAAACCCCTAACTTAATCATAGGATTAGAAACTCAATCATATACAGATTCACGTATCCACAGAACTCATTTTCGAAAATTGCGTACTTTGGCCAGGAATTTTATTCCTACATATGACAGCTCTGCCTAGTATCTCAAGCTCAAATATCTGAGCTAGGAGATTTTATATTGATCATCATCTATCCTCATAAAATAAGAACAATGTGAACAATGTGATCATCATCTATCTCAAGTTTCTTTCACTAGGCGTGGCTAACTAAGTGCGATATACACAACTGAACAATATGCCTCAGTGCAGAAGACAACTGTGATATCTCAGGTCAAAGGACTAGTCTTACACTAGTATGACTACGTGACGTATCATTGATTGTAGATAATCACCCATGTGATTCATTACGTTTAGTCACGTTCAGTAACGCGCTTTCAAATGTATTACCCACATTTATGATCTTGTGACGTGAGACACATCACCTAACTATTAGCATCGAATACTATCAGTGGCAGCAACAAAACTTGTAAGTCATGCAATGTCATTGTCCCTAGTGACATCATCTCATCCGAACTGATTCAGGTGTATTTAAATCAAAGATTTTGTACTCATATCTACAACTCTTTGTAAACAAAGTCTCGACACATAATATTATAAGGTTTCCTAATGCAACGGAAGTTAAGAAAATTAAGTTTGAATTATCATGGATATAAAATTTCATTAAGTTCAAAGTTAAACATGAGACACGTCACCCAACTATTAACATCAAATATTAATCCTTGGCAGCATCAAACATGCCAGTCATGTAATGTCACTCTCATATGACAATACCTTAACTAGGAACTGATTCAGATGTATTTAAATCAAACTCTGTACTCATAGCTACAACTCTTGCAGATAGAGTCATAACGTTATAATATATCTCAGGATCTCATTCTACATTTTATATACAATATATATACGCAACTGAATATGCAAAATGATATAACAACTATTTTATTAATCGTAAACTAATTTACAATTAATTACAAAGTTATATATACATAAGGATGATATCCCTAATCTGTATGACACGATTGGTTTTAGGGCATATCTCCAACACATTCCTTGGCCCCAAGGTCTTGTTGCTACTGCATATCATGAGGGCAACGCAACTATTGCCGCACATACATGGGTGTGGCTTAGTTTTGCCGTATAATTGATTTTTCTGTGAAGCCCTCCATGGCTGAAGTCAAGGATTTTCCTCAAACTAAGGTTAATCATGGGGAAAATTTTATGGTGAGTGCCTATTACTTGGCCTCAAGGCCTTGCCATTGCCTCTGCTGTTGCATACACGAATTTTTCGTTGATGAAGGTTAGACGTCTAGCATTTTTTGGGAAAAGGTAGGCACATGTTGCTGCACACGCCAGTGGACATTTTCTGGCAAAAAGAGGTTAACCTTGGCTTGGCTTTGGCCTTGGATACATAGGCATGCATCCTGGCTACTACTCATGCTAACATGCAGCTTAGCTGTTCCTCATTCCTTGGTTGTAAACTTGGCTTCTGCTCATGTTGGCAGCAAGGCACGTTGGCAAAACAGGACTGCTACCTATAGGCAAGGCTTAGTGGGGGGAGGCTAGGCTGCTACTCATACTGGCAGCATGAAGGCTTGTGCCTTGGCTGTTTTCCACCACTCATGTCCTGGCCGCCCCATGTACAATGCCTAGTGGGGGCAGGCTAGGCTGCCCATAGGCATGTAGGCAAAACACGACTACTGCCCATAGGCAAGGCCATGTTTTGTGCCGCACCAAGTCCAAGTGTCCATAGGCTACTACTTATGCTGGCAGTATAGTGGCTCGTGCTTAGGCCATTTTTCAATGTGTACCTTGCTTTCCCTATATGAAAGGCTCGGGGAGAGGCTGCTCATAGGCACGTTGGTAAAACATGGGCATTCTAGTGTATGGTTTGTTTCCTAAACATATAGTTAGCCTCCTTGCTTGCCTGCCCGTGCAAGTGCAAGGCCCAAGGGGAGGTTGCCCACCCGCCCTTCTCCGTACCCTCGACTTTGCATGCTAGTGCTCGGCAAAAACTCGCTCTTTTGTGGAACTCATCTATGAGGGGACTCTTTTGTTTCATCCAACACTAGACCCAAAATGACCACTCATATTCGCTCTATGTTTAGGAGCAAACCCTTCGTAAGGGGACTTGCTCTTTCCGACCACGATACCCCCTTTTCTTATTCATATTTTCATTTATTTTACATTACTCTTTCCTTCTTATTTCCTATTTGTCATGGTCACATTTTCTTATATAATGAATTACAATGCATTAATGAGTATTAGAATAATGATTGATGATATGGGTCATAAAATAAAATTTAAAAATTTTGATTAAGAGTAATACAAGCTTATGTAAATAATACAAGTCCATGTTAAGAAAAAATAATAATAATATAAGTTTATGTTAATTAGCCAAACCAAGCCCAAAAAAAATGCCAATCTATATTAAACATAAACATGAAACCTAACATAAATAATTAAGCCCTAGCCCAAGTTAGGAGATTTATGTGTTTAAAAGACTAGAGTTTTTTAGATTTAACTAACAAAAGCTTATGTTTAAGAAAGAGAAGGGAGAAAACAAGCAAAGTCGTGAAAGAAGAAGAAAGAGGGAAAGAGAGAAAGGGAGAAAAGGGGAAGGAAAGAAGGAAGAAGGAAGGAAAAGAGAGTTGGTCGAGTGATAAAAAGGGAGGAAGAGGAAGAAAAGAGGAAGAGAGTAGAGAAAGCTACCTTGGTCGAGAGAGAGAGAGAGAGAGAGAGTGGGAAAGAAGGAGAGTTGGTTGAGAAAAGAGAAGAAAGGGAAAAGGAAAGCTTAGTTTCCAACAAGTAAGTTGGTAAATATATATGTGTGTTGATTTTAATTGAGATATGTACTTTGATTTGGTATGGATTGCTTGTAAAATGAATGTTCTTGTGATTTGTGGCCATGGAATTGTAGATATATTGCATGGTTTAATTACTTGGCATGTATGGTGACTAATTTAATGTATGTAAAATGTAGAATTAAAGTACGATTGCATGAAATTGTCATGGCTGGGTTGTGTGGAGGTATAGGGCAGAGAACTGCATGTAGAGGAGTGTGTTTCGGCTGTTGGAAATTGTCAAATAGAGCTTTGTAAAATGGAAACAAAATGAGTTTCGAAACTCCTATTGCCAAGCTGTAAAATCTTAGGAAAACTATACACAATTATGACCACCATAGTTAAAAATTAAAATTTTTCTTAAAATGACAAGTCTCTAGTAAATTTTAGAAGTGGCTGCTCTGTGTGGCCTTTCGGTTTGCTGAAAATGCTAAGTAGTGTACGAAAAACCCAAAACAGAATAGTATTCCTAACCTCTGAATTTAGTATTGTAAAATTCTATGGAAATTTGACACATAAGAATAACATATCCAAAAATTAGATTGTTTCATATAGAAACAAGCCCTTAGTAAAATTCAAAAATAATCACTCTATTTCGGCATTGCACATTATTTGGTGTTTATGCAATATGTAGTAAATTAATTATAACTCAAACATTAGAAATCAAAACCAGGATTCGTAAAGGGATATGGAAACTAGACATAACAGAGAATAACATAATCAAAAATTAGATTTTTTCATCAAGAAATGAATTCCTAAAAAATTCAGAAAACCCATTGCCCTATTGTGAAATTGGGTTAGAATAGTCTCTATTCATTTAAGGATAAGTTGAGCTAAAGAAATCAAAATGAGGCATCATGAAAGGCTATATAAACTAGAATTGTAAGGACTGGACATATAAAAAATTTAGCTTAAAATTCATTGCCGATTGATCCCAAAAAAATTTCAAAGTTGACCTTTGTTCAGTGAAAATTACTTGGAAAATCGAAATAGAAATTTCGAAGTTAACTTGGAAAATTTTGGTTGAACTCTATAGTGATTCAGATTATCTTAGCTTTAATGGGGTGAAGTATTTATGTATGATATTATTATTTATTTATGAAATAATCTTTCTATTTTATAGTTCCTAATGAAAAACCGTTTACTGTAGATCGTTGGTCTACAGACCCACTGATCTTGCATTGATTCGAATTGGCCAAACTATAATTGGTGAGTGGATATTCTATCTCCTTTTTTAATTTATTGTTTGAATACATTGTTGAAATATAAATGTTTTGTGGAAATGGTTTGAATCACTTGACTATGCTTGAAAAAAGATGTTGTGGTTTATGGATTTCTGTGTATTTAAATTAGTTCAAATACGTTGACGATTTATTGAATATAATATATGTTGCTTTTCTATCCATGACTTAAGATGGTGATTTTGGAAATGAATTTGGATACTATTACATGGATTTTGTAATTCTGTTTTAGACCTTGATTTCGATACATGATGATGGAGTTGTTTTTATAATGTGATTTTGTAAAATTTGGTATTTTTTTTAAAAATATTTTTGCCTTACGGGGCCAGAGGTCGAATATGATTTTAACTTCAGAATACCAGAGAAATTAATATTATGTTTTATGACATTGAATGTTAAAAAAATGAATATTTATATGAGAGAAATTTGAATATGATTTTCACTTTAGTTTTGAGATAAATATATTTGTGGCCAAATCCTGTTTCTTATTATGATATTATATATATATATATATTTTATGTAGTATCCATTCACTTGGTCTTTCAAGACTTACCCTCTCGCTCTTCAAATTTTTGGTAAGATTCGATCCCTGGTGAGCCATTTTAGACCTTTAGAGACATAGTTAGAGTAGAGGATATACGTTGCAGTCACTAGGGTGTCGTGATCTATCATGAATATATTGCTTCATGTATTACAGTCAGAGTTGTATTTGGAAAATCATGCATAGAGTTCAGATGTATTATAATAGAATAGAGGATTTTCGAGTTTACTGATTGTACCTATGTTGTGGGTGGGCATGATGCTCCTTTGCATTATATATGATGTTAGTATTTATTGTTCTTACATTTGGAGTATTGTATATGTGTAGGCAAATTGGTTGAGGCTTAGGGTGATAAGAAAATTATATCACCTACTGGTAACATCTCCAGTTTGGGATGTTACATTACTTTTAAATTAAAAATTTTTCTTTTTCTTTTTTTCTGATTTTATATAATTAATAAAAATTTTCATATTTTTTTTATTTATCATTCCTAATTTTCTAAAATTCATAAAATATTATTATTATTTTATTTTAAATATTTTTGTGATTTTATATTTTAAATCACATTTTTATGTTTTTATTTATTTATTTACTTGCTTGAAAAAAATAGCGGTAAAAAATCACACCCAAACAACCCTAACAGCCAGCCCTACGCACAGCCCATGTTGGGCTTATAGCCCACTCAAGAACGCCTATGCAGTGCACAAGAAAGCAGAGGCTTGGCGCAAGCACGCCCAAATAGCATGCAACCTTGTGTGTAACGCGGAAGCACTTCCACGGTGTGTGCAACCTTGCCCATTTTACAATCACATCATGCGCAAGCTTGTCCAAGATGTGTGCACTATGAACTCAAGCTCGCCTACACCGTGTGCACATCGTGCGCAACCATGCCTACACTGCACACAAGCTAGCCATGCTGCTTGCACATAGTATGAAAGCTCGCCCATTGTATGCGCAATCAGGCCCACTTGATGAGCAAACTCGCTCAAGATGAGCTCACAGCGCGCATAATGATGCCCACGCTATGCGCACAAAGCACAAGAGGCCACTCAGTGCCTACGCGTATGCTAGTACGCCCACTGTGTACGCCCATAGTGCGTGATCATGGTCCTATCTGTTGGAGATATGCCCTAGAACCAATCGTGTCATACGGTCTAGGGACATCATCCTTATGTATATATAACTTTGTAA